>PVJN01030615.1:0-25508 GCA_004026805.1 Lasiurus borealis | reverse complement strand
TGACCTGGTTGCCTATAACTACCCCTCCCCCCACTGGCCTAATCACTCCTTACTTTCCCCCCACCAGCCTGATCACCTTTAACTGCCTCCCTTGCCGGCCTGGTCATCCCACACAGCCTGCTTATTCAGTCATTTGGTTGGCCCTCAATAACTGCCCTGCCAGCCTGGTCATAGGCAGCCATCTTGTGAGACCATGATAGTCAATTTGCATATTACCTCTTTCTTATATAGGATTGCTTTCTGTAGATTGTCAGTAGGCAGTGCATCTCATGACACCTAGGTGGTGTTTCTCTTGGGCAGCTGTTAATCTGGAGACCACAGTTTTTGCTATTAGGTGACACCAATAGAATGAATCAGATTTTGGAACTGCAGTGTACATAATTAATGACAGAATAAAATTTTGGAAAATCACATTGAACTTATCTTGGAAAGATCATGATTTACCAGTTTCTATCACTGCTCAAACCACTTCAAGCCTGCCACTAGGCAAAGGAGCTAGAAGCCCTTTCTTTTTCTCAGTTTCTCAGAGGCATTTTACTTCAGATTAGATGCAGGGCAAAGGTATAATTGGTTGGAGATGCAATTACAAAACCTACTTCAATCAAGTAAATCACCAAACTGATAAGATATAACATTTATCACTTTAGATACTGTATGTGCTAGCATATTCCCCAAAATCATAGGAAGAGGTATTTTCCTAACTTTATAACTGTTTCCCAACAATGACATTGAAAAGAGCACAGTGGGCAAGATAGTAGGTGTGTGAGTGCACGGTTCCTCAAAATTTAAAATAAATAAGAATTTTTAAGAGAAAGTGCCCATATTATAAAAGTTGGAGATGGACCGAGACTGGTTTGGCTCAGTGGAAGAGCATCGGCCTACGGACTGAAAGGTCCCAAGTTCGATTCTGGTTGGAGGCATGTACCTTGCTTGCGGGCACATCTCCACTGTGGGGCGTGCAGGAGGCAGCTGATTGATGTCTCTCTCTCATCAATGTTTCTGACTTTCTATCTCTCTCCTTTCCTCTCTGTAAAAAATCAATAAAATATATTTTTAAAAAAGTTGGAGATGGTAAATGTATTTCTAAAGAAAAATTAAGGATGGAAACACAGATATGTAGAAATTAGTAAGTGATTTCAGTATTAACTGCCACGTGCCCAAAATGGAAACCATCCCCATATGCCATGATATTTTGAATTTAATTTAAAAAATCAATTTGCAGAGAACCAAGATGGTGGCATAGGTAAGCACCTGTACTTGCTGCCTCTCACAACCACATCAAAATTACAACTAAAAGACAGAAAAACTATTATCCAAAACTGTAGGAAAGCCAGCTAAGTGGCAGTATAACAACCCGAAGAAAAGAAGAAAGTGCATTGAGACTGGTAGGAGGGCGGGTCCACAGAACCAGCTGGCACCTGGGTGCACTGATATTTTAATTGGGAGGGAGATACAAGCTCCCACTTGCACTGAACTCCAGTTCTGGGCAAGACTCTATGGGACCAAGACACATATGGGGAGAAACTGGACAGTCTAGCAACAGGGCAGGAATGTGAGGGAGGCTTTCTTTCAGATGGAGGTGCTCACAGCAGTCATTGTTTCTGTACTGGGATCTCTGCAGTGCAGGATTGACTAGCAGCCATTGCTGTTTGATCCACCTTGATGATTACCTGATTTACAATTCCACTCAGCTGTGCACAATGGCTTTTGATATGAATGGCCTGTTCTTTTTTGGCCTAAAACCTGAAAACAAGCAGCAGCTAGATTAGGGAGCCCCAAAGCTATCAAAAGAAGACTCAAGGCCAGCAGCCACAGCATACTTTGCTTTATAGCTGGGCCTCGTTTGGGCACTTCCAAGCCTGATACAAAGAGGAAGAATCTGCAGATCTCTCTGTAACTCCTGATGAGTGGCCCCAGGCAGTGACTGACTTTATATCCTCTTGGAGATATCCAAGAGCCAGTGTACCCAGTGGTCAGTGGGAGACCATATCAGACGTCAACTTTTCATGTACATAAGTAACACACTCAAAGGGAGGACTCAGTGACACCAAAGCCTCACTGAAGCAAGTCCTGCTCCATAAGGGTATCTCCTGCACAATAGATCTTCCATTGTAGACACAGATGTTCCTCACAGCCAAATGGCCTGAAAGTCAATTCCTTCCAGTGATACCAACAGCAATCAAGGCTTAACTACAACAAGACTCTATACACAGCCCACAACGGGGTATACCAAGAGTGTCTACCTCAGGTGTTTGGGAAGACTGAGCCACTGGGCCCAATAGCACACAAGATCATTCTATTAACCCAAGGAGACATAGCAGATACCCAAGACATCAAAACAAACACAGGAAGCAGCCAAAATGCAGAGTCAAAGAAACATGTCTCAAATGAAAGAATTGAAAGAAAGCAAACTACTTCAAAACCACAGTTATAAGCTTACTGAAGAATCTTCTAGAAACCTCCAAGGAACTTAGTGAGACCTTTAAGGATCTTGATGAGAATGCCAAAATAAATAAATAAATAAAATGGAAAAGGACCAGTCAGAAATCAAGCATACAGTGACTGAAAAAATATATATAGAGAGAGAGACACAACAGTAGACTAGAGCACAGAAGATTTTATGGCAGTGAAACTACTCTCTCAATGACACTATAATGGTGGAGATATATCATTATACATTAGTCCAAATGCATAAAATGTACAACACCAAGAGTGAATATTAATGTCAACTATGGGTTCCAGATGATAATGACATGTCAATGTAGGTTCATGCATTATAACCAAGAATTACATCAAAGATTTGAAAAACAAGGAATCAAAAAACACCCAACTGGAAGAGCAAAAAGAAAAAAGAATCCAAAAATATGAAGATAGTATAAAGAGCTTTTGGGACAACTTCAAGCATACCAACATCCAAATGATGGGAGTGCCAGAAGAAGAGAGAGAGCAAGATTTTGAAAATCTATTTGAAGAAATAATGACAGAAAACGTACCCTCCCTGGTGAAAGAAATAGACTTACAAGTCCAATAAGTGCAGAGAACCCCTAACAAGAGGAATCTAAAGAGGACCACACTAAGACACATCATAATTAAAATGCCAAGGGCAAAAGACAAAGACAGAATCTTAAAAAGAAGCAAGAGAAAAATAGTTAGTTACCTACAAGGGAGTACCCATACGATTGTCAGTTGATTTCTCAACAGAAACTATGCAGGCCAGAATGGAATGGCCAGAAATATTCAAAGTAATGAATAGCAAGAACCTTCAACCAAGATGACTCTACACAGCAAAGCTCTCATTTAGAAACGAAGGTCAGATAAAGAGCTTCACAGATAAGAAAAAGCTAAAGGAGCTCCTAACCACCAAACCAGAATTACATGAAATCCTGAAGGGTATTCTTTAAGAAGAGTAAGAAGAAGAAAAAAATAAAGATAAAATTTATGAACAACAAAGTGACAACAAATACATATTATCAACAAGTGAATCCAAAAATCAAATTAATAAAAAATCTGATGAACAAAATAAATTGGTGAATGTAATAGAATCATTGGCATGGAAAGGGAGCGGACTGACAATTCTCAGGGGGAAGGGAGTGTGTGGGGTATGGAAAGAGTTTGGACAAAGATCTTACACCTATAGACAAGGACAATGGGGGTGCAAGGGCCCAGAGTGCAGTTGGAACTGGGTGGAGGGGAGTTATGGGAGAAAAAAAGAGGAACATCTGTAATAATCTTAATGTAAAGATTAAAAGCAATAATAATAACAATTTAAATACATTTTAAAATGTTTTTGCAAGGAATATTATAAAAATAAATATATTAGTCACAATTCAAGTGTTCTTGAATATTTTCAGCTGAAAATTCTCATGTAAAATAATCTTAAAGTTTTTCAGGGCTACCACTTAGGGATTACATTTTTTTTATAGATGCATGATGCTTGCATCTACAGACACTTATATCGTACAATAAGTTAAATATGAAATCAATTCTTTCATTTTGCTAAAATTCAGATAAACATATTAGCTATATATATAAAATGCTAAGTGACCGACTATACATATGTCTGTCTGACCATCTGACTGGCTGGTACATATGATGTGCAGTGGCAATCTATAATAATAAAAGCATAATATGCCAGTTAGATTGGACAGCTGAATGACCTTCCAGACATCCTTCCAGACAAAGCCACAGTGACAGGGGCTGAGGAGAGGCAGTTAGGGGTGATCAAGCAAGCAGGAAAGTGGTTAGGGCTGATCAAGCAGGCAGGCAAGCAGTTGGGGTTATCAGGCAGGCATGCAGAGTGTTTCGGGCTGATCAGGCAGGCAGGCAGGAGAGTGGTTAAGGAGATAGCAGTCCCAGATTGCAAGAGGGATATTCAACTACTAGTTTAGGCTCGATCAAACATCCCCTAAAGGGTCCCAGATTGTGAGAGATTGCAGGCTGGGCTGAGGGACCATCTTTCCCTGTGCACTAATTTTGTGTACTGGACCTCTAGTTTAGAAATAAACATTGATTTGCACATGAGCAATACATATAAAACTTTCACTGGCACCAATCACATGTGGGTTTTAATTTTATAATACTATATTATATATACTATTTTGACATGTAATTTTTGCAATAATATAATTGGCACATAAATATTTCTTCTGATTAATTTCCTTTCATTGTGCAAAAATTCGTGCATGGGGCCACTAGTAAATAACATATATATAAACTCATAGGAACAAATAGGCTGATAGAAAGAATTATATGTAAATGTAAAGTTTTTTGGTGTAAGTTGAACAAGCAACACTACTAGTGTACATCATTTCCCCATAAATATAATCATCTTACATATATAAAATTCCAAGGTAATAATAATCTGAATATAAAGATTATTATAGTTTTTTTATTGTTAGAATTTTTAATACGTAAAAATTATATTGATAAATTGTCAAATGTTCTTCACAAAAACTTCATGTCTTATACATGTCTTTCTTTAGGCTTTATATTAATTTTACTTATAATACGTTCTAAAATATTTCCCACATCAGGTTGGTTTTATAATTTTGGAACTCTGGGTATAAATGGTAAATTAGGATTATAAACTTGGAAAAACTTATTACTTACCTGCATTTATTATTGCAATATGACATCTATTTTAATACAAAATAACCCACCATACTTTAGAGACATTTGTAGAAAAAGTCATAATTGGGTTAAATATAAATGATTTCATTTTGTTTGTAGTACTCAGAAAAATGGAGGTTTTAGGGCAAGCAATTGATAATGTCCATGACTTCGGGTTTATAAAAAGTAATTGATACTAAGATAGTGAGAGCACAGACACAAAGACCCGGGAAGAGGTCCACTCAATGAGGTAAGCTTGAAACCCACCTATCAGCATGGGCTGTTCTGGAAAAATCTCATACAAAACCTCATAGAAATTATATTTCATTCAGTAACTTAGAAAAAGTCCAAGGAAACTATAGAAATCAATCAGTATAATTTATCAGGAAATAATGTACCTAAAATATTATAATCTATGGCATGTTAATTACAAATAACTAATTATAAACTTTGGAATTAATATGCATATGTTCACCCAAACTCTTTCTTGTTCCATTACTACTAGGAAGTACTTGTTCAGGAGGGGCCAGGTCCCACAGTCCTTCAGTTAGACAGAGCAGGGCTCCTGGATGTTGCATGAAGTATTATACACCATTGTATGTCAGGCTCACTAGGGCCCTCACGGTTTCATTCTCCCCCCCCTGAGTACTGAGTGTCACAGGGTAAGCTTCAGGACTAAGTGGTACTCATGACAGACGGCCATCAGCCTGGGCTGCTTCTGGGTGGCTCCATGGAGTAAATACTGTTTGCCCAAAGACATCTATAGGACTTTAGTAATTACTAAGACATTTTACTACATCTCATTTATAGTAATCATTCATTCACTTATTCACCTTGTCTCTGTCACAGACTATGTGGTCAGACCACAATAGATGACTAAAGTTGAAAAACAACTGTGCATGAAGTTTGTGGGGCAAGGGACTTAAGGGGCCAACTTAGACTTTTACCCAAACCTAAGCCTTTTCTAAGTTGTCACTAAGCAATCCTTTGTTGGATTGAATGTTTCATAAAACAACAACAACAATGAATTATAATTTAAAAGCATGGAACTCAGTGCTGTGGAAATTGTTTAATATTATATTCTCATTCTCTTCATTTTTCATCTATTAGTTTAGTGCTACGATTTCTTCAGATCCTGGTTTTGAAGACCAATTTTGTAATATCTCAATACTTATTTTTGTGTACATCCTGTGCACAAGGTGGAAGTAATATAAAGATGGGTGAGACAAAGTCATGCTGTGAAGATACTCTGAGAAGAGAACAAATCAAGGGCCGCTTAGAAGTCCCAAAACAGCATTGTTTGCCAAGGTATCCATTCCTGCTAGGACATTTAGTAAGTCTTAATCATTGCACTTCATTCAGAAGGGTGGTGTCACTGTCTGCTCATAAACATTTTTTACAAAAAGGAGTGCTAGACTTGGTGGCTTCAGAGTGTCTCTGGCAACACATGGGAATGTGGGGAGGAGGCTGAGATACAGCTTCCTGGGACCAGCACATGCTTCTGTGTTTGATTGGTTCAGGGAACTCTCTCTGAGAGCATAACAGCTTTTTTTACATGCCAACCCAGTCTGTCACCTTTCCTTTCCCAGATAATGTTGACTTGTCACAAGTTGCAAGAGTCTTTTAGTTTCTTTATATGATCTTCAACAAGAGTCCACAAGGGCAATTTATGTATGCAGGTTACTTTCTCCACAGCAAAATAGCACACTTTTTATTCAGAGTATTTTTTTAGTCACCAAGTAACCACTTGAAGATAACCAATTCTGTTGGATAATTACAGCATCTGTTTATTGCCGTGTTAGTGTGTGTTATTTATGTGATCTCATTATAGCTGAGATACTCTGTTTCTGGGTGTCCAATTAGTTTTCGCTGGCATTCTGGACATGTTAGGTATTGTGTTATGAGACCTTGATTCCTTTTTAAATAATCTATTGTAGCAGGTAGGTATCCTATTTAGGTCTGGCACATATGTCCTGGCTACTTTAATTTCTCTCTGGTTACCCTGCCGGTGTGCCTCCCCAAGGCTGATCTGAAACCTCAGCAGAGATTGTCACTCTAGTTCAGTTCTCAAGCCTTTGGCTGTGTTGGTACTTGTCAAGTGCACATCATGGGGTTTCCTTAGACTTCACATACCACCTTAAAGAAGCCCTATCCCAGCTCATCCCCTTCCCAGTTCCTCCTCATACTCTATTTTCAAGGGAAGAAAACTGCCTTTATTACTGCAAAGCAGGCATAGATGGGAACTCTACTCAGCTCCCTGCCAGCCATGAGCCCCTAAGGAAGGGAGTGAGTGTGGACATTTCCTGGTGCCTAGCTGGGGTTGGCTGGGTATTGTCAATGACTCATCCTGATGGTCCCCCTTCCAGACTCCTTGGTGGACATTTCTCAGGCCTTTTTCCCCCTGTTCCTATACATTGCATTTCAAGGTCAGGGATTTCTCCAATCTGCACACACAGGAGGCAGTGCTTCCCACACATGGAATAAAAGGAACTCATATCTCAACAACCTTGACCAGTCTGACTTCTCTTTTCTTTATCATTTCACTGTTTTGAGATATTTGTTTCTCATATATTGTCCAAGGTCTTTAATTGTAATTTGGAAGAATAGGGTAGAATGTATTTACTCCATCTTGTCTAGAACTGGAAATCAAGTTGCCATATTTTAAATTTACTGTTTTGCATAACACAAACAAATCTCAAGACAAAGGTACCATGGAACCCAAAAGAAAAGAATCAGATCAGAGATCATTAAGTACACACAATTTTCAGGTTTAAGACTTTTAGTCTAGTCATATATCTCTAAAATGGCAAGAAACAATACACTTGCGGGGGAATAGAGCAGTTCTTCACTATTGTTTTCTTTTGGTGCAAAGGCAGCTCAGTGACTAGAAATAAAAACCACTGAGATTTGAGATGAGAGCAGGAGCTTTTAGCTTAGAAGTTCAATTTCATCTTTAAGGCAGGAAAGGCAGAGAGGCCAGAGGGCAGGATCAGAGGTAAGTTTATGAGTTTAGGGTTTTCACATAATTTCCATGTGCTTTTTATGTTCTTCAACTATTCAGCTAAGTTAAATGGTTTGTGGTGGTTCAGAGGAAGATCCATTCCAAAAACACTGAAGCATGGATTCAAGGAGGCACTGGGAACATTAACTGTGAGAGGACAGAAGCCTGATCAGCTGTGAGGCCCGCATCTCATTCTCCTTTACTCAGCGAAAGGATGGAAGTCTGATTTTGAGCTCTATGTACTAATACAATTGTAGTTTGAAATAATTAACATTTTGTTAGTTCACTGTTGTCTTTCCTGGCTTTTCCCTGCTTCCTGCCTTACCAAGATTCTGGAGCTACTTTATTTCTATGAACAAACTTATTTTGATATTTCAAGTGGTTCAGATTTTGTTTGACTGAAAATATCTTTACTTAATATTCATTTTCTAAAGTCTATTTTCACTGAGAATTCTAGAATCATAATTAGTTTTATATGAGTTCCAGTTTAAAGAAGCCATTCCATTGTCATTACCAGTAAACTCCCATCATTTATGCTTTAGTCTCTTTAAAAATAATTACTGATAAATGCTCTGGATACTTTTAAAGATAAATTGGTGAATGATTATACATTTTGTTATTTTTTATCCCTTCTTTGTTTTATGGAGGTTAACCATTCTTTCTCAAGGTGTGATTGCATTATATTTATTTGACTTGGTGCCAAATCTGATTTTTTTGAAGATGTGAATTTATTTAGTCAGATCTGAAACAATTGTGAGCACCCATTTTCAAATATTGTGTCTGTCCTTCTCTCTCTCTCATCCTTCCTTATTATTCTGGGACTCAAATTACATGTATGTTATATCTTTTTGCTGAGCCATATCTATCTATCTATCTATCTATCTATCTATATCTATATATCTATCATCTATCTATATATCTATATACCTAGATAGCTAGATATCTATCTAATCTATATATCTATCTATCATCTCCCTTTTTCTGTCTTTCCCATCCATTTTACTAATACTCCCTTCTGTTCTAACATGTTGTTAGCAACCTCAACTGAATTATTAATATAATAATAGTATTACAACTTAATTATAGATCTATACTTCTCTTTAAATTTTATTTATAGATTCTATTCTCTGGTAAAATTTTTCTCTTTTTCTCTTTTTTGTTTTTAGCATATTCATCATAGTTCAGAATTTCAGACAGATAACATCCTCTTTACCTGGGAGTCTACTCCTGGACTGTCATGTGACTTTTACTGAAGGCTAGATATGAAACATAGCAGGTTCCATGTATAATGATGTCTTTTCTTGGACCACATTGTATTTTTCATTCTCTGGGACCCAGTTCTGATGGCAGAGGCTCATTTTGATGCACTTGGAACTGAAGTGGCTTTGTGAGAGTTGGTCTCTTTTCAGCATTGCTGCTTACTTTTGAGGTGCAGTTCATTAAGCATTTTCCTGGGAAAGCTTGTGGTATTTGCCAAAGTACCTACTTTGCTCTGCTTAAGTTTCAGCTTCTTAGTCATTATTTTTGATTTCTTGGTCATTCACCCTTTAGCAGCTTACAATTTGGCAAATGTTTAGAAAGAAATTACACACAGAATGCCATGCTCAGTGTTTTGTTGTACTTTTCTTTTCTCCAGGGTCTTGCATCCTCAAGTCTTAACTACACTGATTGCTTTTGAATTCCCTCAAGTAGTTGGGAGTTTTGTGCATTTTATTCAGTTATTTTGGTTGTTCTTGATTTAAAAAGAAAGATGTCCAATAAAGCTACTGCAATATAGATGGAAGCAGAAATGTTTATTTTATTTATCTTAAATAGTGATTTCTGTGAGGTCAGGAGCCAACTGCCTTGTTTACATTATGTCACCAGCTACTATCTTTGCATCCACAGATGGCCTGCCTCCCATGTACCCAAACTTGCTCAGTTTCTATACTTTACACACAGATCAGACATCTCTGATTCTTTCTTTTTACTTTCTTGTATTTTAGTTTATTATTTTTGTTCTTAGAATATATGTAGATATATTTAAAAGTGAAGTCTAGTTACAGTCTTACAAAAAAGCAGTTATCTTTCCCCTTTATCCTTACTCCTTACACTCCTCCCTCCACCTATCCCCCAACTATGTTCCTTTTGCAGTAAATTACATTCATTTGGGGTAGTGCCTATTGTATTTGTCCTCATTTTTCTAATTATGCTATTCATACTACTTTGACAAAAATAACAATGAATTGACTAGAGCTGTGGTTAATATAAGTCAATATATGTGTGTCTGTATCTCATTACCCAAGATACATTCCAGCTGTAACATTTTGCAGGAATGTTTAATTCTCCCCTAAATCTGGGAGGTTAATACATAGAAACCCAGTGTGACTGCAACATCAAGTTATTATGCCAAAACAAAGTTGATATCTGTACAATACGTCTATGTCCACAGGCTGATCTTTTCCAAGTGCTGACAATCCCGGGGAATATTACATAAAATCACCCCTCTAATCTTCTATCATTTCCACTGTCCTAATCCCCTTAAACCCAAAGCTCCTTCCGGCCTGCCCATACCTCCCAGGCAACCTGTGTTCTGTCTGAAACCCTGACTCTTAGCTCTTTTTATCTTTCATACCTCATGTAACTCAGAGACACACATGGAGTTATAATTTTCCAGAATATAATGGGATGAAACCAATTTACTATCAGGTCACCCTTCCTCCACTTCTTTACAAAAATCCCCCAAACAACAAGCATTGACTCTGATTCAGGAAGGTTTAATTTGGAAGACCCAATGTCTTCCTCTCCATCCCTTCCATTACAATACCCTCTTATCTCTCTTTAATTTCATTCTCTCTCTCTCTCTCTCTCTCTCTCTCTCTCTCTCTCTCTCTCTCTCTCTCCTTAAATAACCTTTCCATTTATCATTAAAATAAATTGAAGATTTTTATCTTAAAAGTCAAAGCCAGATAAAATTACCAACCCTCAGAGCCCACATTGTATTCCAGCTGTTCTCCTGTTGCTGTTTCCTCTTAGATCCCTATACCTGGGAAGAGAGTTCCTACATCACTTCATATGACTTCGAACTATACTAATTCTTCAAAATTGATATGCATAAATAAAGTGAAAATGTTTTGAATGTGTATCAGTGAATTCCTGAAGAATGTGCATAGAACTGTATCCTATGCATGCAATCTTAGGAGCAAAGAAGAGAGTTTAGATTAGGCAGAAATTGCTTATGGCAATGAAGTTTCAAGAGATTCAAGATTAAATCTGATAAATCAAATTGCATGAGGTTTTAAATCCTGGCTCAGGATTCTGTAGAATCTGTAATCTGTGTTACCCATAGCTAAATGAATCTGAAATGGCTGGCTATGAAGTGTAGAAAGTGACCTAAAGGCTTAGACAGGAATGACTCATTTAAGATGCACAAATCCATCTCCTATTCCCAAAAGAGCTCAGAATGTACAGTGGTACCTCGAGATACGAGTGCCCTAACATACGAGATTTTTGAGATACGAGCCATCGAGAGAGCGATTTTTGCTTTGAAATATGAACAACATTTGAGAGAGGAGTAATTGTGCGGATCGGCTGGCTGCACACGACCCACCAGTTTACCGGGACTCAAGCATCTCATAGTTTCCCACGCCTCAAGGTTACAGAATGAATTAAACTCGTATCTCAAGGTACCACTGTACTTCTTTTATGAAAACATTTATAATAAAATGTTTCTTGTGGGGCATTGCATTATCTTTGAAATGTGCTTTAGTTGCTATTTAATGAAGATAGATGATTCAGATGACAAACACCCAGTGGAAATGGGTTTGATCATTTAAAAGGGCTACCTAGATCATGGCTTGTATTTAAGCACCTGAGAATATGTGACCAATAATTATGACCAATGGAAAACAATGGAGATGAGTAGTTTGATCAGACTAGGTGGGAATGCCATTAACATCCCTAATTGATTTTTATACCTTAAAACATTGGTCGATGAGGCCTGTCTGGAGCCATCATTCATCTAATTTCCAGACCTAAGTTTTATTACATGTCAAACATGATTAAATTAATGAAAAAATCGTGTTATGTGTGGAGTAATGCTGCAAATAGCACCATGAATATTCAGGTCTCCACACCTGTGCCCATTTACCTGGGTTTTAGTAAACACACAATAGTTATACAGTCACCTAAAAACATCATATACTGAAAATACAAATTATGGAATTATCAAAGAGAAATATCCAGCATTTCAGGGCTAACTGCACACAAACATCAAAATAAATTGAACACTAAGGAAAGAATACAGCTGTGGTCTGGCGGCCAGAATATTAGGTTACAGATAGCAGACACATTTTCTCTTAGGTCTTTCTCATTGTACACCCACTATATTCTCTGACCCGTGTCATGGCTATTCCCAGTTCAGAGAGTGTTTGAACAAATTATCAGTAAATGGAAAAACTTCCATTTTTATCTTATAGACCTATGAAACAAAGAATAACTTAACATTTTTTTAAAATATTTCATATATAGTAATTGATAGTCATTATTATAAAGTAAAAAATAGCTTGTAGCAAATTAAAAGTGAAATTCTCTTCTCTTCTAAAATAAAAAGTAAAAATAAATAAATAAAATAAATAAAAGCTATACCAGAGTCCTGGAGAAACCATAAAGATCAGTATCCTCAAAGAATTTTAAAAGCAGCAGGCCTGTTGACTTCTATTGAGCTATGTTTAACTAACCAATGTGGCCTGCTCTAGGAAACAGATTTATCAACTAGTTACTTCACTTGCATCTGGTGTTCCAATTTTACTTTATTTATTGGGAGACCTGATTTGAGGTAAGCAGCTGTTTAATCCTGCTAATACTTCTGTTTTTTGTGGTGTTTTTTTTTTTTTCTATTTCAATAAGAATGAGATCCTGAGGTGTTACTCAGATCTCTGGTTCAGTGTCATAATTAATTCCAAAGGGACTTCAATGACTCTACAAGTCCACAGAGCATACTGGTGATCTTTCATGTTGATCAATCATACGCTGACATTTCCTAGAAGGATGAAAGTGGTAGGTTTCCTAAATGCCTTGATAATAAATATTTGTTCCAGAGAATAAAAAATAGATTTCATTAGACTAAAAGTCTTGTAACCTCTCATACATTTCTGAAGTCTTTTTGCAGAGGACAAGTTGTTGGTCCCTTAGTTTTTAACCACTTAGAGGTTGAAATTTTAAGATCCAAGTTTCAGCCTGTAGGATTCTCAGCAAGGTCTCTTCCTGGTGATCTTCTCGCATAACCTTCCTTGGTTCATGTGGCTGTTGAGCACACATAGATTATATTCTCTTTCTCTTTTTGTAAGGGTAAAAACTCCATCATTGAGCCCAGATCATCTCCCATTGACCTCATCTTCAAAATACCTTCACTTTGGGGGTTATGTTTTAACATGTATTTTTGGAAAGCTAATATTTATTTGGTAAGAATTAATGCTTTTCAAGAATAAGAAATTTATTACCTTACAACAGAAATGGGAAAATGTATTAATGTCCTCTGGAATGAGTGATTTTTGCCTCAAACAAAATGCATGACTAAAGAAGAAAAATTTGTGAGTCACATAAAAGTAGTAAAAAAATCACCAAATAAAAAGCAAGTAAGACAAATGCTGCCAAAGCAGAGAACTTCACAAGCTTCACCCGGAGCGCAATCCTTTCATCTACTTTGCGTTACATCTATGTGTTTTCCAGTGCTGTGCACACCAACATTGGCCTGCCATTACCCATGGAGAAGGGCTTTGTAGAGATCTTTAGTGATAGATTCTCACTGGCCAGTTTTTGGTGTTTTAGGGAGTTCTTCTGACCATGGGTTATGCTATAAAGACTTATGGAGTTGGGGAAGCTCATGTAACATCTCAGAATACTGAAAAATTACAGGATTTTTAAAAGGCAGTTCCCATCATTTATAATCACCCCCTCAAAATGCATGTGATCACATGCAACGTACTTTTATTGCAAAGGGGAGAGTGGATTGATTTTCTCCCCAGGGTTTGAGAAAGTCTTGCTATCCATTCCTGCTGTCTCAGTGTGGTTGCCTGGATACTACTCTCCTAGACTATTATTTTGATTAAAGGGCAATTTAGAGATTTTTTTAAAACTGATATGGCATC
This sequence comes from Lasiurus borealis, assembly GCA_004026805.1. NCBI lineage: Eukaryota > Metazoa > Chordata > Mammalia > Chiroptera > Vespertilionidae > Lasiurus > Lasiurus borealis. The sequence continues at coordinate 11,270 of PVJN01030615.1, read as the reverse complement.
TAGAAATATTATCAGCTCTCCCTTAACACTGATTTGTCAAGTGGGAGATTGAGCATTGCTATTTAGAGATGGTTTTTCAATAGGATAAAATCAGAAATTGATTCTCTCATTTCTCTCAGACCCCTTTAAATGTACATTTGTACTAACTGTAGTGAAACTTCTATGGAATAAAATAAGTTAAATTGCTTTTGGGGGTTGTAGGCATGGGGAATGATGCCAAACTTCATATTTCACAATTTAAAGATAACCAGCCATTATTATGAATAAATAACCATCAGATTGATCTCAGAGGGGAAAATGACAAATACCTAAAAATCAAGATTTTTGGAGGACTTTCAAAACACCTATCTCTGATATTTAATCAACAGATAAGGAAGTCAAAGTCCTATTCTCCTGATTCAGAGCAAATTACAGATATAAAAAGTATACCTTCAATTCACACATTTAAATACATAATTATTTTTTCTTGAAGTATAACTTGCATAAAAGGAACTACCTCCATTTAAAGTATACAATTTGGTAAACTATGAGTACACATCTGTGAAACAATTATCATGATCCATATAGAAAGCACATAAACACACAGAGTTTTGGGGACTTCCTTTGAGAACTATCCCTTCCACCACTGTTCATGCCCCAAACTCAGGCAAGCACTGCCTACTTTTCTGCCATTATACCTGCATTTATTTCCCCTTTTTAGGATCTATACTAATAAAAGGGTAATATGTTAATTAGACTAGATATCTTCTGGATGTTCTTCCAAAGACATGGTGGCAGGGGCCAAGGCAGAGACAGTTAGGGGCTATCAGGCTGGCATGGGAGGGCAGTTGGGGGCAATCAGGCAGGCAGGCAGGCAAGTGGTTAGGAGCCAGCAGTCCCAGATTGTGAGAGGAGGCAGGCCAGGCTGAGGAGGAACCCCCCCACACACACACACTCACCTGATTTCCATTTGTAGTATTTTTATAAATGGAAACAGAGTGTGCACTTTTTATTTTCTAACTGATTTTGCTCATAATCATTACTTTGACATTCATCAGTGTTGCATATATCATTAACTCATTTCTTTTCTTTGCTAAGTAGCATTGTAGGGATAGATCCCACTTTGTTTTTTCGCTTCACCTGTTTATGCATCTTCGAGTTATTTTCAGGTTTCAACTCTTACAAATAAAGCCTGTCTGAACACCCATGTTTATTGCAAGGCCATATAGGTAGATCATATGTTAAGTGTGTGTTTAATTTTTTTTTTAATTCCCAATTGTTTCTCACAATTGTACTATAGTACAATCTCACCAGTAATGTAGAAGAGAACCAGTTACTCACTACCCATGTCCTCATTGACATTTACTCTGGTTGGTCTTTTTTATTTTTATTTATTTATTTTTAAATATTTTTATTGCTTTTAAAGATTAAGGGGAGGAGGGGAGAGAGAGAGAAAGAGACAGACATCAATGATGAAAGAGAATCATTGATTGGCTGCCTCATGCACATCCAACACTGGGGATCAAGCCCATATCCCAGGTAATTATCTTGATTAGGAATAAAAACATGATCTGCTGTTTCATAGGTCAATACTCAACCACTGAACCATACCAGCCAAGGTGATCTTTTTAAATAATTTTGCCATTCTAATAGGCACATTCACTGTTGCTACAGTGTACATTTCCAGGTGACTAATAACTTTTTTTTTCATTTACATTGGTATTCTCTATCTTTGGTGAAGTTCCTGTTTAAATTATCTGTATATTGATTAACTGTATTGCCTGATTTATTATAATTGAGGTTTGGGAGTTCTTTATACATGTTAATATATCCTGGAATCAAAACCTCTATAAGATATGTCCTTTGCAAAATATTTTCAAGTCTTGTGTTTTCATTCTTTTAACATTCTTTCAAAGAAAAGTTCTTAGTTTTGACAATGTTTAATTTACTTTAAAAAAAAGGGGGGTATTATGGGCCATGTTTTGGTATTAGATTTTTTAAAATCTTTAAACCAAGATTTAAAAGACTTTTTCCTATCTTATCTCCTAGGAATTTTATAGTTACTGATTTTAAAGTAAGATATTTTCCCATTTGACCTAATTTTTGTTCATTGTGAGTTCTTTCATTCTTTTCCTCTGTGTTTCTATTCAATATATTAAATAGTTATAATTGTTGCAATGTCTTTATATGGTAGTTTTTATATGTGGTCTTCTAGTTCAGGTTTGGCTGATGGATTGTAATTCTAATTATGGGCCTTAATCTCCTTTTTCCCCCCTGCATGTCTTTCTTTCTTTCTTTTTATTTTTTAAAATAGATTTTATAGATTTTTTACAGAGAGGAAGGAAGAGGGATAGTTAGAAACATCGATGAGAGAGACATCGATTAGCCGCCTCCTGCACGCCCCCTACAGGGGATGTGCCCGCAACCAGGATACATGCCCTTGACCAGAATTGGAATCTGTGATCTTTCAATCCGCAGGCCCACGCTCTTTCCACTGAGCCAAACCACTTTAGAAATTAAAAAAAAAAGAAGTCTCCAAAATATTTTAAAATTTTTATTTGGACTGTTTAATTTGTATTATAAAGTTTTCTTCTCCCACTTTAGAAACCATAGTGGACCCTTGCATGTTAGAAATAAAACCATTTTGGTCTCAACAGAACAGATAAAGAAAGTTCTGGACTTTCACACACACATTTGCAGGTTGTAGGGAACTCAGGTCTCCCACCTCAGAGATGTCAGCTTTGAAATCTGCATGGACCAGCTGGCAATGGTTAGTTTGTTTCCTATCATTTGTGATTTTGAATTGGGCTTGTTAATAAGGATGGATGGGAGGCAGGTGTGGCAGTTTCTGGATAGTTATTGGTACATAATTGCTTCAGGCTATTGTTTTAAGCAGTTTCCATTTGTACATTGTTCCAAGTACAGCTGTCAATAGAGGCTCAGTTAGGAACGTGCAGCTATGCCATCTAGGCTCCAATTACAAATCTAAATTAATCATGAAAAGCATCCAGATCTGGTAATTTCAGCAAAAATGTTACTAATGAAAGCAGGGCTCATAATAGCTGAACTGGTGAATGGAAAAAAACTCCCAATCTTTATAGGAATTTCAAGGATGAAACTCTACATTGAGAGTTGAATTGCTTCCTGGTAAATTTAAAAATCTAAGATTTTTCATGACTATTTGCAGTAAGTCAAGACTAAAATCCAAATCAGTATTTAAAAAATTCATTTTATAAAATCTCACTTAAAATGTTTAATAATTTTATATATTTCAATTTAGCAACTGCAGCAATGGTGTAAGGATGTCTTTACTGATCACAAATGTGATGTATTTTTCTCAGTCAACACAATTTATGAAATATGTGGAAATATATCTACGTGAAATTGCCAACATGAAACTGTGTCTGTTGCACACTATCTAGGAGAAGAGAGGGCTGATCAGTATAGTGATTTTTGAATTTTAATTATGCAGGTATTTTTATCCAATGCTTGAAAATCACAAAGGATACAATTGCTAAATCAGGGTGAAAGGGAATGGCTTGAAGCCCTGGTCTAGTTGCCTTGATTTTCAAGGAAAAGATTAAAAAATGGAGTTATGAGAGGCCACATTGTAAAAATTCTGTTGCTTCATTGCACCCAGATGTGAGAGCTGCTCTGGTTTATCCCAGCACACCCAGCTGTAATTGTGGCTGTTTCTTCCAAGTTGCTACCTGTATTGGGACATAGGACAATCTAAAATCTAGACTCCAGATGATCACATTACCTTTGATATATTCTGTCACAGGTAGGAACTTGTCCAGAATAATCTGTATTAATCAAAGTCTGCAATGATTGCTTATCAACCACTGGGCTATAGCAAAGATTTGAGTCCTGCTGGAGGTAGGTTGGCAGGGCAGAGGTGGGAGCTTCTAATGAGATAGGGTGCATAGAAAGGTATTTGTAGAGTCCTGACATCCAAGCGAAGGGCCATGTAGTGCTTGCTTTCTTCCATGACTACACAGATACTTGGACGTACACAGAGGGAGTGTTCTCTGTAATAGGGGCTGCATGGGGCGATTTCCAATGCTTACAAAGCACTGCCAGTTTTTTTTGGCGATGTGGTTGCCTGCAATGTTGTTCTCATGTTCAGAGAGTTTCTGTAAACACCTGCAGTATTGTTATGTTTGAACTTCTTGACACTGATATTATCTTTCAAATCATTCTGCCACATATATGCATTTTTAAAGTCATAATCATGGAGAAAAAAATTTATGTTATTAAAAAAAAGAAAGTAAAAGTGTTCTTTCTTATGAAGGAACTTGTGAGACATGTTCTTGGTATCCCTAAACTGTACAACTTTCCAATTGTTGCACATTCTAGGGTACAGTCTTTCTAAGGTCCTGGATTGGCATGTGGACTGGAGGACAAAGGCTTTGGAGGTGCCTACACCGGGCTTTGAATTCCAGCTCTCATTTCTTTACACGTGAGCTTCAGATGCACTTAGCTCCTCGGAATCACAATGTCCATAACTGTAAAGGTCAAACATGGATCAATGTTTGTGATGTTGCTTTATGTTTGTTTATGTAAAGATAACATACCTTGAACATTAAATCTGCCTTTTAAACAGTTTGCTAAGCAACTCATATTGTCTCATTTAATCCTCCTAAAATCTATAGTTCGGATACTCTGCTTCTTTTCCATTTTACTGCTAAGAATAAAGCTCAGCACCTGCCCATCACAGAGCCCATCCTGGGGGCCTGACCTGCTTATCTCCAGATTTGCTCCAGGCTGAGCTGTTGATTCAGGGCCTGTCGCATGGGCAGGGCTCCAGGAATGTCTGTTAATGAACACATGAAGCACTGCTTACTGCTTTGGTTGGAAATGGTGCTTCTAATCCACTTTTTGCTGGTGTCGGAGAACTCGATGATGGTGTTTGCCACCAAATTGTACAGCATCACTTTCAAACCAGTGTTTCATGAATAAAACAGTTTCACGAATAAAAACGTTTGTGTACTTTTTGCATTTCATTCATATTTTCCCCTTTGGTACCCTCTAGAAAATGCTTGAGAAAGGTAACACGTGATGAAATATACAAATCACTAGTGAACTAAATAGAACTGAAAGTATTGAGAACAGGTGAGTGTGTGTAAGTGGCAGCATGAAACGGTGGCTGTAATTGGCATCATATGAACAGTACTTACTCATATTCCCTCATCATGGAATTGTTAGTTCATGAGGTGACCTTAACATGCCAGTTCTTCACTGTGTCAGGCAAAATGTCACCAGTTCAGTGAATGCCAGGGCACCAGCTTTCTGAAGACATGGTGAAGTCCTCAAGGACTGTTTCTGTAGAAGATGTTAGGTCAAACCTGCTTTTACTCAGAATTCACTGGCGATTTTCCTGATTGGGTTTTTTAAATTTCAATTTGTGCTATTCTCTTAAACATGGTCATTGAAAAGTGGAATTTACACGGGGAGAGGGAAGGGTGAAGGATACAATTTTATTTCATTGGGATTGCTTTGAGACCAACATGAAGCTTTTCCTGGAATCGGATGAATGCTACAGACTGAATGTTTGTGTCCCCCACATCAGGTGTACAGTCTTGAATTGGTGATGGTGTAGGCCAGTGGGGCCTGTGAGAGCTGATGAGGCCCTGATACTGGGGTTAATGCCTCATAGAGAGAAGCCAGAGATGCCCTTTCCCTTTTCACCCCGGGAGGTCACAGAAAGAAAACTTTCTCTGCGATCAGAAAGTAGTCCCATCAGGCCCCACTTGTCAGTGCCTGGATCTAGACTTTCAAACTCCAGAAGAGTGACAAGTCAGTGTCTGTCCCTAGAGGTCCCCGTCTGTGGGATCCTGGTCCAAGACAGAGGGCCCTAACTGTAACTACTGTCAGGAATGCCTGGCGTGAGTCACCTGACCATCTTCCTCAGCTCCTGGCTTATCGATGGCCAGGAAACCCCAGACCTTCTGCTTCCAGGGGAGCCGCTGCAGTGGGCCCCTCAGGTCTCAGAGGAGGGGAGAGCGTGTGGAGCCTTCAGGATCAGCCAGCTCTCAAACCTCTTTCAGAAGACCTTGAGCTTCAGTGCTTTGCCTCATAAAACACAAAGTAGGGGTCAGCTCACTGCTTCCCTGAGTGTGGGAAGTCCTGGAGTAACATCCTTTAGGTATAACATTGATTGTTTAAAAAAATGCTTATCAGCCAGGCCAGGTCTGTGTAGTGTTCACCCACATCTGCACAGGAGGTTTTGCTCTGGGAACCCAATATTTCTTCCACTGAAGTGCACGGGAGATGGATGGCTGTCTGCCTTATCGTTGTCCCAGCGAGAGTGAGTGTTAGTGGCCTGTGATGGGTAGTGTCCTGTCTAGGGTGGATCCTGCCTGTGCCCTGAGCTGCTGGGGAAGCTCCAACAGCTGTGATCTTGAACTGGTGGGAAAATAATGATTTTACTCGAGATTATTCATCCTTCTTAAATGTATGAGTAACTCCCATTCATTCCCATGTTTAATATTAGAAGTGTTTGACTATTTAGTTAGAAGTTTGGTGTTTTTATTATAGGAAATTAACCACTATGTATATCAGTTCTCTTAAGGTAAATGTAGTTTCTTTCTGTATCATTTCTCTTAAAGTTGCAGTTTCTAAGAACTACACTACCTTGGGTCCTAGCAGGAATCTCCCAACATTACTAAGTGAGGAATCAATGTAATTACACTAGTGACTTGCTTTCTGCCTTGTTCTTGCTTCTCAATACATAAGAACACTTTCACACTGAAATGACAATTATGTGTTAATTCATAAACTTCCTTATTCTTTGGGTGAAAACTCCATAGCCAGCAGGGGTAGGGACAGCCACAGGCTCTTGCTTCTAAGGATGGTGTGTGGAGATGGACCCTCTGCACGAATGGACTCAGCTTCCTTTATTCACACCCTACTGTCCACCTTCTGACCTGAATCCTTCAAACTGAACCTGTCTTTTCAGGATTATTGATCCCATTGGCCCGCCTTCCTCTCCCTTGGTGTTCCCCATTGCCAGGAAATGACAAAACTGGCTTGTCGTGGCTCAGGCATCCTGGTTCAGGTCCTTTCTCTCCAGCTACCCATTTTTAAATAGTGGCTGATTGGAGGGATCGGGTATAAGTACACCTGAAGCCACCATTTCCCTGCTCTGATCCAAGCACCCATCCACATCTAGGTTGTGACAGCTCCCTAATGTGTCCCTACCTGCCCAGGATGCTCTCCACACAGCACCTCTAAAAGCAAAACCCCAGCTCAACCCCCTAGAAAGGCCCTTCTCATGCAGAATAAAGTGAAGACATTTATTAAGGCCACGCAGGCCCTACTGGGATGCCTAACCCAGCTCTAGACAAGGATTCCTCTGGGGGCCTTAAATATACATATTGACGCCAATTACCAAGTTATGGCAGGGAATCAATGCTTAGTGAGGGGCCTGAAAATCGGTGTTTCTAAAAGCCCCAGGTGATTCAGATACAGAGCTGAAGCTCCCACCAGCCCCTCCCTTCCCAGACCCCAACTTCCCCTTGTCCCCCTTCATCCTGCAGCCTCAGCAGAGAGGATCTAGCACCACCAACCCCCTGCCGAGCGTTGGAGCCAATTGCTCAAGAGGCCATGGGGTTGACAAGCTGAGATTTTTGTTCTCTTTCTTCATTTTTATTGACCTTTGTTGAAATTTATATTTTAAAACTTAGAATAAATGTATGAGAAAAATAAAAGAAATTAGAAGGTATATTTCACATAAACACCAATTTCTATATTTCAACTCTCTTGCTCAGACTTCATCTCCTATGTCTGCATGTCTCTCTCTGATTTTCCCCATCTCTGTTTCTCTGTCTTTCTCTGTAAGTCTCTGTATCTCTTCTCTCTGTCTCTCTAAATCTCTCTCTATGTCACTCTCTCTGTCTCTGTCTCAATCCCTAAATCTTTCTCTGAATCTCTCCCTCTCTCCAAGTTTCTTGTCTCTCTGAGACTTGCTATGTGACTGCATTTCTGAAACTTTCCAAGACTCTACATCTTACTCTCTCTCTCTTTCCTTTCTCTTTCAACTCCCTAATTCTCTGTGTCTGTCTATATATGATTTTTGTCTGAATTATTTAAAATTAAATTTGAGACATTTTCCCCTTACCTCTAATATTCTCTTTCATAACCCAACATTATCAACATGAAATGTTAGCACTGATTTAATACCATGTGTGTTTCACTACTCATACTCAGTGTCCACCATTCTTCCCAGTAGTATTTATTCAGGAATAGCCTCCTGGATCAGGGTTAGAATTAGCACTGGCTTCCCTCAACTTCTTGTGCTAGACTCATGGGAAGACACAGCCTGTGGCTTTGTAAGATGTCCCTTCTTTGCATTCCTTTGGGGTTTAGAGATTGGATCTGGCTTCTGTGTTGGGCAGCAATATTGGGCTGGGGCTGGGTCCTCACATCAGAGGACACCTGATCGTGGAGTGTCCCTAACTGTGCTGACACGAACTGATGCTTTGGTTGAGTAGTTGTCCCCCGGATATCTATACTATGAACTCGCTCGCTTTGTATTCTATAACTGGAACATTGTTTGTGGGGGACTCTTTGAGGCTGTGAGCAGAAGAGGTCCCTTTGGTCAACCAGGTGCTCCCTGTTGCTTCTGTACGTGCCTTGTGTTTGTGTGAGAAGTGCAAATGTAATTTGTCTCAGGGGAACACAGCTTGCATCTTAGTCAAGGGAGAGATAGGCTGGAAATTAATTACTGTAGCAACTAAAGCAGTGCAATTGAATTACATTAAAAAACAATATAGCAGAGAAAATACTCTGAATGTGTTTCTGCCACAAAATACCAGAAATACAGATACAATATAACAAGTCTCTCATACAAATCTAAATGTGGAATAAATAGAGAAATCCCCAAGGCCAAAAAGTAACATGGAGTAAAAAATAGAATGTGATTTTTCCCTAAGGCTTTGGGTAAATGGTTGCAATTTGATGGCATTAGTTTTGTCTGAGACTTGGCTTTCTTTTTAAATTTAAATTCTTTATTGCTCAAAGTATTACCTAAGTCTCCTTTTTCTACCATTGACTTCTCCCTGCCTGCTCCAAGCCCCCAGCATATGCCATCACCCCCAAATCTCTATGTCCATTGGTTATGTCATATGCATGCACATAAGTCGTTTGGTTGATCTCTTACCTCCTCATCCCCCACCTTCCCTCATAGGTTGGACAGTCTGTTCCATGATTCTATGACTCTGGTTCTACTTTTGTTCATAAGTTTATGCTGTACATTACATTCCACAAATGAATGAGATCATGTGATACTTATCTTTCTCTGAATGGCTTATTTCACTTAGCAAATGGTTGCAAATGGTAAGAATTCCTTCTTTTTACAGCAGTATAGTATTCCATTGTGTATATGTACCACAGTTTTCTAATCCATTTTCTGCTAATGGGCATGTAGGCTGTTTCCAAATCTTAGCTATGGTGAATTGTGCTGCTATGAACATAGCGGTGCATATATCCTTTTTGATTAGTGTTTCTGTTTTGTTTTGTTTTTGTTTTTGTTTTTTTGGGGGGAGGGTATATTCCTAAAAGTGAGATTACTGGGTCAAATGGAAGTTCCATTTTCAATTTTTTGAGGAAATGCCACACTGCACCATCTGCATTCCTACCAGCAGTGCACAAGGGTTCTTTTTTTTCCCCCCGCATACTGACTAGCACTTGTCATTTATTGATTTGTTGGTGACAGCCATTCTGACAGGCGTGAGATGATAAGTACCACATTGTTGTTTTGATTTGCATCTCTCGGATGATTAGTGACTTTGATCTTGTTTTCATGTATCTCTTGGTTTTCTGAATGTCCTCTTTCGAAAAGTGTCTTTTTAGGTCCTTGGCCCATTTTTTTATTGGGTTGTTTATCTTCCTTTTGTTAAGATGTATGCGTTCCCTATAAATGTTGGAGATTAAATCTTTATCAGAGATAACATTAGCAAATATGTCTTCGCATGCAGTGGGCTTTCTTATTATTTTGTTAATGGTTTCTTTTGCTGTGCAGAAGCTTTTAATTTTGATGTAGTCCCATTTGTTTATTTCTTCTTAGTTTCCATTACCCTAGGAACTGTATCAGTAAAGATATTGATACAACAAATGTCTGCTATTTTGCTGCCTTATGACTTATTCTAGGATTTTTATGGTTTCCTGTCTTGCATTTAAGTCCTTCATCCATTTTGAGTTTATTTTTGTGCATGGTATAAGTTGGTGGTCTAGTTTCATTTTTTTTGCTTGTTTCTGTCTAATTGTCCCAACACCATGTATTGAAGAGACTATCTTGACTCCATTGTATGCTCCTGACTTCTTTGTCAAATATTAACTGAACATAATGGCTTGGGTTAATCTCTGGGCTCTCTGTTCTGTTTCACTGGTCTATATGTCTGTTCTTGTGCCAGTACCAGACAGTTTTGAATACTGTGGCTTTGTAGTATAGCTTGATATCTCGTATTGTGATCCTTCCAACTTTGTTCTTTCTCAAAAGAAGATTACTGCAGCTATTCGGGATCTTTATTATTATTATTATTATTATTATTATTATTATTCCATTTGAATTCTTGGAGAGATTGTTCTAGATCTTTGAAGTATGCTATTGGTATTTTAATGGAGATTACATCGAATCTATAGATTTCTTTGGATAGTATGGACATTTTAATGATGCAGATTCTACCAACTCATGAACATGGTACATTATTCCATTTGTTTATGTCTTTCTCAATGTCTTTTTCCGGTGTCCTGGAAATAGGTGCTCTATCTTCTTGGGTTAAATTTATTCCTAGGTTTCTTTTTTGTTGTTGTTGCAATGGTAAATGGGATATTTTATTTTTATTTTCTCTATCTGTGAGTTCATTATTGATGTATAAAAATCTATAGATTTCTGGGTGTTAATTTTGTATTCTGCATTGCAGAATTTATTTATCAGTTCTAGTAGTTCTTTGATGAAGTCTTTAGGGATTTCTATGTATAATATCATGTCATCTGTGAATAATGACAGTTTTACTTCTTCTTTTCCAATTTGGATGCCTTTTATTTCTTCCTCTTGTCTGATCACTATGGCTAGCACTTCCAGTACTATATTGAACAGGAGTGGTGAAAGTGGGCATCCTTGTCTTGTCCCTGTTTTTAAGGGAAATGAGTTTAGTTTTTGCCCATTGAGTATGATGTTGTCTGTAGGTTTTTCATATAAGGCTTTTATTATGTTGAGGTATGACTCTATTCCCACTTTGCTGAGTTTTTATCAAGAAAGAGTGTTTTTTTTTCAAATGCTTTTTTTT
>PVJN01030614.1:5697-25596 GCA_004026805.1 Lasiurus borealis | reverse complement strand
GAAGAAAACACCACTGGCTCCTCCAAAGCAGCCAAGGAGAGAGCACTGCCATCAGCTTGCTGTGGCCCCGCAGTTCAGACTGCCAGAGAACTAGGGATGCAAGAAGTAAAAGAGGAACACCCCTGAGGGGAGAAGAAAAGGGATACCTGACACGGGCGTGATGTAGCGTGTCGATGACAGATTCTGCAGTGACACACAGCTGGGTACAGATTGTGCTCAGTCTCTTTCTGAGCTACATAAACTTGAGCAAGTTACTTATCCTCAAAGCCTTGGATTCGTCACATGTACAAGCGTGATATCCAGACTACAAAGACTAGGGTTGGCAGTACAAGCTCCAAGGTAACTTTATATGTTATATAGCAACCACAAACTCCACCAGCAAGATCACAACACCCAGCCCCCATGGAAGGGCAGAGGCAACCCCACAACACACCCACAGCTCCCCCACCTGGTGCCCTGAGCATGAAGTAAGCAGGTCTGCTCAGACCCAGAAGTTGATTTGCTTCCACACAGCAAGTTCCCTGAGATCTGCGGGGCATGCATGCATGCATGCATGCATGCATTCATTCATTCATTTTATCTATCTATCTATCTATCTATCTATTTAATATATTTTTATTGATTTCAGAGAGGAAGAGAGAAGGAAAGACAGGAACATCAAATGATGACAGAATCATTGATCAGCTGCCTCCTGAACACCTCCTACTGGGGATTGAGCCCACAACCTGGGCATGTGCCCTTGACCGGAATCAAACCAGGGACCTCTCAGTACACAGGCTGACGCTCTATCCATTGACCCAAACCGGCTAGGGTCGCATGATATTTAGAAGCAAGTGCTTTAAAGTTCTGGTCATTGGAGATAGATAGATACATAGATACATAGATACATAGATAAATAGATAGATGATAGGAGGGAGAAAGAGAAGGAGAAAAAAAATAAAAAAATAAAGTTCTGATCATTGTTTGCAAGCCCAAAGGACATGAAATGAAAGGGGTTAGTGAACAGGAAGTGCAAGCTAGTAAAAGTTTAGTGTTTCTTTGATGTGACAAGGTCTCCTGGGACTTCAGCTTGTCCGGGAGCTGACTGCTTTCCCAGTCCCCAACTTGCAGCTGCATGCCCACGCCCCACGTGGCTCACGTGGAACCGCTCACGTGGAACCTCCGAGCCCTGCAAACTCTGATGCCTCTGAGAGGCTCTGCTCATCCCCGAGCTGCGATTCCCTTTGTGTTGCACATGCTGCCTTCAGCCTGTGATCCTCTTTCCTTTCTCACCAATTTGACTCCTGCTGACCTTCTAGACCAGTGGTTCTCAACCTTCCTAAGGCCTCGATCCTTGCATACAGTTCCTCATGGGGTGGTGACCCCCAACCATGAAATTGTGCTACTGTTATGCATCGTGATGTAAATATCTGCATTTTCCGATGGTCTTAGGCGACCCCTGTGAAAGGGTCGTTCGACCCCAAAGGGGTCTCGACCCACAGGTTGAAAACCGCTGTTCTAGACCCAGCTCTGGTGCCATCACCTCCACGAAGCTCTCCTGATGTCTCCAGAGAGGACACACCACCTTACCTGACGTTTTGCTTTTTTGCCTTACTCTGTCTCCCTGTCTAATCTATGAGTTTCTAGAAAGCCAATCTCTGCCACAGAGCAATGACTGACTTATTTCCATTTCTACTTCCTCCTCAACTGTGAGAAACATGGTTTGAGTGAGAGACTGCCCTTCCTGGACAGTATCTTCTGACCCTTCCATCCCTGCAACACCCACATCTCCTTTTTCCTTAAAAAGCAGCTTTGGACTAAGCATCTGTCTCTGAGTATTTGGAGCTCAGCGAGGCAAGAGTGGCACGATCTTTTAAGAATCCAGGATTGAATCTTCCCAAAGAGCCAGCTAAACACGCACAGGCACGCACACGGACCAAAGTGGCAAAAATACATGCACACAAGCCAAGACAGGGCCCCTGCTACCTTGGGCTTTGCCTGTTGGCTTCCTAGCCTTCCAGGCCGGTGTGAGGCGCCCAGTTCCTGTCCCTCTGGAAAGCCTGATAGTTAGTCCCTACGTCACCACAGGGCTCAGCGCAGGCAGGGGAGCCATGCCCAAGCACAGCCGTCCACTATGCTTGCAGATGTGACTGCCGCAAAGCATCTGAGGTCGTGGTTTCAGAGTGTTTACGAAAGCACTTCCCCAGCGTGGCCCACAACACGCTAGTGCACCCCCTTTCTCCCTATGTGCTTCAGACCCCTTCCCTGGAGCACACGAGCGCAGTAACGACTTGGGGCAGCAAGAACTGTTGTAAGGACACTAGTTTGGCTGTACTTAATGCAGCCTTTCACAAATTTGTCTGAAGAAACCCTTCTTCTATGTAACAAAATCCTGATCACACTTTGGGAAAAATCTCACTCATCCTGATAGTCCCCCACTCCCGCCCCTGCCGCCCTAACTGGTTTGGCTCAGCGTTGGCCTACAGACTGAAGGATCCCTGGGATCCCTGGTTCGATTCCGGTCAAGGGCAGGTACCTTGGTTGCAGGCACATCCTCAGTGGGGGGTGTGCAGGAGGCGGCTGATCGATGTTTCTCTCTCATCGATGTTTCTAACTCTCTATCCCTCTCCCTTCTTCTCTGTAAAAAAATCAATAAAATATATTTACAATTTTTCTTAAAAAAAGAGAGAGAGAGAGAGAGAGAGAGAGAGAGATTGTTATTGCCTTGGCCAGGTAGTTCAGTTGGTTGGAGCGTCACCCCGTACATGGAAAGGTCTTGGTTCGGGGACACACCCAGGTTGCAGGTTCAAACCCCCGTCGGGTACTTACAGGAGGCAAACAATTGATGTTTCTCTTTCCTCTCTCTCAAATCAACACACACACACACGCACACACACACTCAAAGACTGTTATTAATATTAACCTAAGCCCAGAACCAAACCAAATTCCAAACTGAAGCTACTAGCACTCCATGGTCACAGAAAGCTTTGCCTCCACTTAGGCCGTTAGTAGAGAAGTATTAGGTGTCTCGGGTGCAGAGAGAGCAATAGCAACATTCACGGCAGGCTGCCTGGATCCCAAGCACAGCCCCTGGATCATCCACACCCCCTCCTTACCCAGATTTATGTAGAGCCACTCCTAGCAGGGAAAAGAAAACGGATCCACAGGCCGTCTGCTGGCACAACTGAAAACAGAGGAGACGCTGAGAAACTGAAACAGAAGAGTATGCGTGTGTGGGCAAAGTGGGCAGAGCTGACTCGCAGAAGCGTGTGATAAGAGAGCGGGAGGGTGGAGCCAGCACAGCAGAGCACAAAGAAGGAAGACTAATTCCTTGGAGAGCTACTTCCTGAACTGTCAACCTCTCAACAACCAGCGAAATCCTCCAGGGAAATAGAAAGGAGGTAGTTTTTCAACCCTGCATGGGGAACTCCAGCTCCGCGCAATGACCCACTGCAGAGACCTGCCACTGGATGGCTAAGAGAGCACCCCTCTCTCCCTCCCCTCCGACTCAGAGCCCCACCAGCCCCGGCCACCACTTACTTTCTGATGGTGAAAGACCTTCACAGGGTAGGCATCATGGGCATGGCAGGGCCAAAAAGACCAAAGGTATTTCAGTTCTCCTGGGTCCTGTCTCGGATGGAAGTTGGCTTACTGGTTGTGTTAACTCCACCAATTCCAACTGTGGAAAGAAAAGGGGACATGTCAACAGACAAGAAAAAAAAGAGAAAGAAAAAAAAAAAAAACTGGTACGCCAAGCCTGTCTAATCGGGTGTAAAGCTCAACATACTCTTCCCTGAGGGAAGCTGACTCATTGAGGGAAGAAGCTTGCTTATTCATTGGGATACGGGGTGACATGTGAAGTGCCCCAAGAAAAAAAACCACAACAGGCACCCAGGGGCCGATCCTGGGTGCACACAAACACATCCTCCGTCCTGTGAGGGCCTGAGGGGTCAGCCATGTGCTGGGGAGAAGGAGGAGGGGCTCTGGTAGAGGCCAATCCAGGGCGGGGAGAGGAGCGGAGGAGGAAACAGGACAAGGACAGGGCTGGAGGGCGTGGAACTGAGGGCTGGAGATAGGAGTGGAGGCAGGGATGAGGCGCCGAAGTGGGACTTAGTGAAAGCCTATGGGTGCCAGACGCGGTCAAGGGTCCTCCTTCATTCTCAGCTCTAGGGTGCAGAGACTCGGGATACTTAAAAGGTGGACAGAGCCGAGACCGGTTTGGCTCAGTGGATAGAGCGTCGGCCTGCGGACTGAAAGGTCCCGGGTTCGATTCCGGTCGGGGGAGCATGTACCTTGCTTGCGGGCGCATCTCCAGTGTGGGGCGTGCAGGAGGCAGCTGATCGATGTCTCTCTCTCATCGATGTTTCTGACTTCCTAACCCTCTCCCTTCCTCTCTGTAAAAAATCAATAAAAAATAAAAAAAATATATACATATATGCACACACACACACACACACACACACACATATATATATATTTTAAAGGTGGACAGGCTGCTAGTGAGGGGTGGCCTCACTGAGAACCTCCCTTTCACTCCAAAGCTCACTTGCCTTCAATTATGTGAGATGGGCGATCATCAGAGCCCTTTCTGGGAGGAGGGAACGAGAGGATACAGAGAAATTGAAGAAATAGGGCCGTGAAGGATCACAAGAGAGGGGAAGGGGCAGGTTTGGGGTTCCTGCACCCCAACAGCTCATTATTTGGCATTTTCTGTGTGCCTTCTTTGCGTGTGCCAGGCCTAGCGTCAGGGATGGGTAAAAAACCAAACAGTCCCTGCCCTCAAGGCGCTTACAAGTCCTTAGACACCCGTGTGAGCGGTGGGAAGGGCCCGGAGCAGGGCAGCGAGGGCAGCGCGGGGCGCTCCGCTGAAGATCTGAGTAAATGCCGGCTGGTGGGAAGGGCTGGAGGTGAGACGGACCCGGGCAGCGGGGTGAGAGGCAGCCGTGGAGTCTGGGAAGGCGGGGGTGGCGAGGAGTGTCGGGGGACCCCACCCCGAGTCCCGCCCCTCTCCGCGGGGCCAAGGCGGGCCCGGCGGCGACACCCGGGCGTGGGGACGCCGGCCCGCCCGCCTGCATCTGGACCCGCCGGGCCCCCAGCATCCCATTTCAGGGCCCCCGACATCCGCTCCCCGGCGGCTCCGGACGCGCCGAGCGGGGCCGGACCCACCCGTCCCCGGCACCCGGCGCGCTCGCCCTCTCACCTTCACCTTCCCGGCCTCGCGGCGGCCATCATGGCCCCGACGTCACCAGCGAGCGCCAGCCCGAGGGGAGGCGGGGGCGGGAGCAGGAAGGACGCGCGTGTCACCAGGCGCCGCAGGTTGGCCGCTCTGGACCCCCGGTGAGTCGTTGGACTCCAAGCTCAACTGATTGGACCCCACTGCTCTCTAGGGGTCGGGGTGCGTGCGTCTGCTCAGCGCCTGGAGCGGCATCACAGCGCTCTCCTTCCCCGCCCGGGCGTCCCACGCCGATGACGCAAGCGTCGGGACTTCCGCTGCATCATGGGAGTTGTAGTTCCGCCGGGAGTCTGTCTGGGCTGGGGTGGGTGGGGCCTCCAGCTGTCAAGGGGCGAAGAAAACAAGGGCGTGGATGGAGGTTCCCGCTCTTTTGTTTGGTGGCCCCGGGCCTGATCCCCGAGGGCTGTGCTAACTCGGGAATCTAACCTCTCGTTGGTAATTTTAGAGAAGCGCTTTCCAAGAGGAAAACGGGAAGCAAGTTGGGGCCGGGTGCCCTTCGATTGACTTTGGGAAGTAAGAACAGTTAACAACAGTCACTGAGCTGGTACTTAACATACCTCATTTCATTTAACCTTCACCACGGTTCCAGGAGTCCCCGAGGGATCCCCCCAGCTCACAGGTGCAGATCACTGGGCCTCATTATGTGCCAGGCACTAGGAGACAGCAATAAGCAGGTGTCCGGATCGCCCCACAGTCACAGAAGGGGAGGCCCCAAATCTGGGCTCCCCAGTATGGCAGCCTCCAGTCACATGTGCCCTGGGAGCTCCTACTGTAAATTGAGATGTGCTGTAAGACTGAGGACCAAAAAGTATGTAAATCAATGATATCTTTGCATTGATTGTGTGTTAAAGTTGTGAACTTAAAAAGGGGGGTCCTTCCCTAACCGGTTTGGCTCAGTGGATAGAGCGTCAGCCTGCGGACTGAGGGGTCCCAGGTTCGATTCCGGTCAGGGGCATGTACCTTGGTTTTTCAGGCACATCCCCAGTGGGAGGTGTGCGCGAGGCGGTTGATCGATGTTTCTCTCTCATCAGTGTTTCTAACTCTCTATCCCTCTCTCTTCTCTGTAAAAAAAACAATGAAACGTATTTTTTTTAATTTAAAAAAAGGGGGAGGTCCTATGGAAAGTAATCTCAACAGGTGAGTTGAGCATAAATTCCTAACTGGTCTGGTAGGTGATGGTGGGTAGTCACATCCCAGGCACATATTTTATTTACTAAAAGGCTTATCTTTGCCTTAGGCAGGCCCTGTCCATTGTTTCTATCCTGCTATGTTAACACACCTTTGAAATGCCCCCTTTCAGACCCCTCCAGACAGCACATAATCTTAACTATTCTGTTTATCGCATTCCCAAATTGCTTCCTCCCACCTTCACGTAATCTTCCTTACATTCCCTCTTAATTTCAAGCACATAAAAGCTGCCAAACTTATTCTCTGGACCATTTGAGATCTTGCTCCCTGGCATAAGTCATCAGTTAGCTCACATACTCATATGAAAATTCTCTACAGGATGGTCGATGCGGGGGAAAAGGGAGATATATGTCATACTTACAACAATAAAGTTTTTTTAAAAAGAAAAAATTCTCTACAGGTTTGAACCTTTCTCGTGTAGACAAAGTGATAATATTTTGGATAAGTTGAATTAAATGAAATATATACTACAATAAAGTTCATCTGTTTCTTTTTACTGTTTAAAATATGGCTACTGCCCTAGCAGGTTTGGCTCAGTGGATAGAGCACTGGCCTGCGGACTGAAGGGTCCTAGGTTTGATTCCGGTCCAGGGCACTTGCCCAGGTTGCAGGCTCAATCCCCAGTAGGGGGGGGGGGGGGCGTCCAGGAGGCGGGCAATATGATTATCTCTCATCATTGATGTTTCTATCTCCCTCTCCTTTCCTCTCTGAGATCAATAAAGAAATATATTTTTAAAATAAATTAAAAACAGCTTTATTATAAATAGAAAAAAAGCTTTAAAATATAGCTACTTTAAAAAATATATAAAATTACATAAGTGCCTCCTGGTGATGCTGTGGTTTATAATAAGAAATCTATGTAGTTGGTCTTTGTCCGCTGTTCCCGGCTCCTAGCTCCTGAAAACCTCAGAGTTCTCTGTTTAAGAACCATGGGGCCATCTTTTGTTGTAATTTTTACTTTTGCCCTTAGTTCCTGGAATAGCTCCAGGGCTATTCAGCTAAAGGTGAAAGCGGTGCTTTGTTACTTTCACAGGCCCTTTCCACCACATCTGAATTGATGTTAAGGAATGCCTTTTGGGAAGCCGCTAAGGATGGGAACTGGTTGCCAAGGGAACCAGTGATGTTATTAGAAGGTTGGAACTTTCAGCCCTACCCCTTTCTACCTCCTGGAAGTGGAGAGGGGCTGCACATTGGATGGATCACTAATGGCCAGTACTTTAACCAATCATGCCTCGGTAACGAAGCCTCCATACAAATGCTTGAATTAAGCAGTTCAGAGAGCTTCCCGGTTGGTGAACAATTGCAGATGCTGGGAGAATGGTACCCTGGAGAGAGAGCACAGATACTCCTTGCCCCTTCCCACATACCTATGCATTCCTAGATTGCATCCTCTTGATGATAAACTGGTAATCTAGTAAGTAAACTGTTGTCCTGAGCTCTCTGAGCCACTCTAGAAAATGAATCTAACCCGAGCAGGGGGTTGTGGGAATCTCTGACTTATAACTGGTCATTGTGGGCAAATACCGTTTTTCCTCCTGCCCTTTTCAGCTCCTCTGGCTGAACTAAATAATCAAATTAACCTGAGACAGATTTACGGGAGAAAATGACCAACTTTGTTACGCACGTACCTACATGGGTTTCTTAAGAATATGAGACCCCCGGGACAGATGGGGCAGTTAAGGCCTATATGCCATCTTGAGCTAAGAAGAAGGGTGGGGTTGTGATTTGGCACTTCAAAGGGCAGAAGGCAATGCCCGGGGAAATAGAAAAGTAAATGTTTGCTGGGTCATCTTTAACAATGGGACACCGAGGGGACCCTTAACTTTGCTAGGTTCCTCCCTGTCACACCTAGTTTATACTAACCTCTAGTTATTGATGAAAATACTCCCTTCCTGAGCAGGTCTTCCACCTAAATTCCTTTAATTTTAAAATATATTTTATTGATTTTTTTACAAAGAAGGGAGAGGGATAGAGTTAGAAACATTACTGAGAAAGAAACATTGATCAGCTGCCTCCTGCACACCTCCCACTGGGGATGTGCCCTCAACCAAGGTACATGCCTTTGACCGGAATCGAACCTGGGACCTTTTAGTCAACCGATTGGGGCTTGATTTTTTTTTTTTTTTTTTTAGAAAGGAAGAGAAGAACATCAATTGTTCCAGTCATTTATATATTTATTGGTTGATTCTCATATGTGCCCTGACCAGGGGTGGAACCACCAATCTTGCTGTATCAGGATGATATGCTGAGTCACCCTGCCAGGGCTAAATCCTTTAGTTGGGAGATTAGGGGGTAGGTCAACAATTCTTCCTGATCTTTTGTTTCTTCACCAGCTTAAAATAATCAGGACCCCAAAAGGCGTATTTTGGGTGGCAAACTCTGCTTCCTCTCCTGGACCAGCAGCACAGGTGACTACCTGGACCTGTGATGAGCTTTTGAATGGGGGAGGGGCAGTCTTGTGGGACTGAGTCCTTAATTTGCTCTCTCCAGGTAGACAGAGTCCGAATTGAGTTAAATTTGTAGGACAACCCTTCCCGAGTCTGCTGAGAGCTGGAGAACTCTTTTTTTTTTTTTCACAGAGAGGAAGGGATATAAAGTTAGAAACATCGATGAGAGAGAGACATCGATCAGCCGCCTCCTGCACACCCCCTACTGAGGATGTGCCCGCAACCAATGTACGTGCCCTTGACTGGAATCGAACCTGGGACCTTTCAGTCCGCAGGCCGGTGCCCTATCTACTGAGCCAAACCGGTTTTGGCTGGAGAACCCTTTGGGATGGGGAAGACCCCACACATTTGGTGATCAGAGGTTTCAGATGTGGAGTATTGTACAGAGCATAAAGGAAAACAATAGAGTTTTCTATTTCTACTGGACATCGATGGTCAGTAATCATGGGAGAATCTCGCCACAAACGCCGCAGGAGGCAACCGGTATCCGCTGGATCTACCTGCTTATCAGTCCCCAGTGAGGTTGGCCAGAGGAAGCTGTCCCGACCTATTGCCGCCTTGAGTCAGACTCCGGACTCTGGAGCTGCAACCAGACAGTGCCTCGGGGTGTGGCCGGCCTCAGGGTGTGGCCAGGCCTCCGGGATGGGATTCCCATCATCTCAGGCTGACAGCACTGCCCTGATTGCTTCCTCCTCCAAGCTCCTGGCCTCCCTAAGGAGACTGGATCCTGCCAGGGCAGGGACTGAATCACCAAATTCCATTTCCCTTCCCTTCTTCGGCATCTTGCCTGGAGGCCCTCCTTTGTAAACACTATTCTGTCCACCCCCTCCTGTGAGCGCTGGCCCAGGCCCTGGCCACCTGCCTGGACTGCTGGAGCCTCAGAATCAGTCCCCAGCCTTCTAGTCCGCCCCCCGGCTCCCACCTGCACCAGGGTGCCCTCTCTGGAACAGCACCAAGCTGTAAGGCCCTCCGAGACTCTGGGTGCGGGCTGGCAGTGTCGCTGGGCGAGTGCAGGGCCCGGGTAGCGTGCATTTGCGGACCTTTCTCTTCTGCGTTCCCTATTTCTATGTTGATGGACTTGTTCCCTGCGGGCTGGAATTGCATTTGCAATCAGAAAAAAAAGATAACAGCTAAAAATACCCTTAACGCACGCACTTTATCTATGTGAGATCCGTTCAGAAAGGGCACCCAAGAAACAGGTTGGGCATGGTTGCTTCTGGGGAGAACCGGGCAGTCAGGGGTGAGAGATGAGAACTATTAAGATTTGTGCTGTTTGCTCTAACCGGTTTGGCTCCGTGGAGGGTCCCCGGTTCGATTCCATTCAAGGGCACGTACCTTGGTTGTGGGCACATCCTCAGTACGGGATATGCAGGAGGCAGCTGATGATGTTTCTCTCTCATTGATGTTTCTAACTCTATTCCTCTCCCTTCCTCTCTGTAAAAAATAAAAGTAAAAATTAATCCAATATATTTTTAAAAAAGGATTTGTGCTGTTTGAATTTACCCTGTGCCAATGACCCCAATTAACAATAAAGTCCAACTCTTCCTAGATAAAGTCCATCTCGCCTTCGCCTGGGGAAATGGGCTTTGACCGTCTGACCCCACCTGTCTGTGCCTGGCTGGCTCCAGGGCCTGACCTGGAGTCTCTGTGCCTCCGAGAAACGCGCCCCCCCCCCCCCCACACACACACACACGGCCGGCCAGAGAGCCTCTGCTCTCAGACTCCCAGCATTCCTCAGCCTTGGCCTGGGGAGTTCCTGGAGGGAGCGAGGAGCTGTCCTGTGCATTGCAGGGTGTCCAGAGGCATCCTGGCCTCTGCTCACCAGTGCAGTGGCTTTTCTCGCCCCTTCCCCGTGGCGCTAACCAAAAATGCCTTCAGACATGGCCAAACTTCCAATGTGCCCGAGGGGACAAAATCGCTCTTAGCCGGAAAGCACTGAGTCAACACGCCACCAGTCCCTCCCTCCCTCCCCCACAGAAGCCTGTCCGCCCCGGTGGCACTTCTCATGCTGGTCCACAGCGAATGCATGTGGTTCTCTCTGCCCTGGCTGCCCACTGAGGGGTGCCAGGGGTAGGGGCCAGGTTCCCGCTGAAATCATTCAAAGCCCTGTCCCTGGGAGGTGGGAGCGGCTGGTGAAAGTTAATGGGGAGAAAAGGAGACTTCTGTGATACGTTAAACAAGAAATAATTTCAGCTGCAACCGGTGTGGCTCAGTGGATAGAGCGTCGGCCTGTGGACTGAAAGGTTCCAGGTTCGATTCCGTTCAAGGGCACATATCCTGGTTGCGGGCACATCCCCAGTAAGGGGTGTGCAGGAGGCGGCTGATCGATATCTCTCTCTCATCCATGTTTCTAACTCTCTATCCCTCTCCCTTCCTCTCTGTAAAAAATCAATAAAATATATTTTAAAAAAAAGAATTTCAATTAAAAAACTAAGAAATAAGTTCCCGTCCCTACCACTTACCTGTGTGACCTTTGGCCAATGACTTGGCCTCTCTGAGCCGACCTTTCCTCATCTCTAAAAAGGAAATAATAGCCTCATCCCAGAGGGCTGTGTGCCGAGTGCCTGGCAGACACAACGCCCAGCCCACAGGAAGGGACGGACGGATTAATGCCAGCTTTTGCTATGAATAAATGTCCCGAGTTGTTAATGCCACGAGACAAGTCTCCCAGGGCCTGGCAGGGCTGACAGACGTTGGGGAGTTCTCTGAGGTTCCTGTTTGCAGGAAGGGAAGTCAGCGAGGGCTTCAGAGAGGAGGTGACACCTGAAGCAGATCCTGACGGATGAAGAAGCCCGCCTCCGGCAGCCGGTGCCCGGCTCACACAGACGGGTTTGTGGAATACGCACGTGATCCCAAGTTCATGGGCTTGTTTGGGAAACGCAGGCCGGAGCCTCCTGGGAGATCTTTCTTGCCAATCATGGGCTCTTAAACCCGCCCCCTGCAGACACCCCTCCCCCCCCCCAGAGCACTCACCCAGCCAGCCAGGCAGCTCCCCCGCGGTGGTTTGAACGACTTTTAATAGAAACTCTCCTGTTTCTGTCTGTCCCTCTCTCCGGAGGCACGGGGACATGCAGGACAGGGTGACGCAGTACAGTGTGTGGACATGTCACTCCCTCCCCCACCCCGGCCAGGGTCAAGGAGAGGATGGCGCTGTGGCATCCATGCCTTTCCCGCCTTCCAGGACGTCTGCCGAATCACCCTCTGCAGGGACAGCATGTGGCTCCCGAGACAGGAGCCAGGCGAGAAGGGGCTCCCACAGTGCCGGGGAGCGCTGGAGTCCGGTCCAGGTCTCGGGATGGGCCCTGAAGCTTGAAGCCGAAGATTGGGGGCTGCCGCTCCATGTAGGGGAAGTTCTGGGGGGTGGCTCGACGCCCCGAGAGCCTCTGGGGCAGCTGGGGAAGCCCCCGTCTGCTCAGTGTCACTCGTGGAAGGAAGACAAGTGGAAGAGGATGAGCTATTCAAGGCCGTGAAAGTGAAAATAGAGTCTCCCAGGAGCTGGGAGCAGAGCACCAGGAAGGTCCCAGCCAGGGGGGCAGCCTCGCCTCCAGCCTGCGGCCCAGTCTCCTCGATGGCAGCTCCGAGAGCCATGGGAGGTCCGGAACCCGGAGGCCGGACGGGGATTCTTGGGGTCCCGGCCAGGGTTGTTGGCAGAGAGGAAAACGTCCGAAGCGGCCGGGCCTGGCCAATTAGGGGTCAACGAAGGAGACGGCAATGTAGCGGGTGCCCTTGGTGGTGGGGAGCCCCTCATGGTAGTGCGTGAGTCTCCCGGGGTGCATGAGGGCCCAGCCCTTGCGTGGGGCTCGGATGGAGCAGTTGTAGCGCAGGAACCGACAGCCACCGCCCTAGGAGAAGCGGTGAAATCTCAGTTTCCCAACAGGAAGTGTCAGTTCCCCCACAGGAAGCTGGGCCCGCCCCCTCCCATCCTCCTCGTCTTCCATCCGAACCACCACCACCCAGCAGCCCTCAGCACAGCCTGCCTGGGCCGCCTGTGGAGTGACAGCCATATGCTGCTTCAGGAGGTCACTCAGCAAAGAGACAGGCAGCCCTGGCCAGTTTGGCTCAGTGGGTAGAGCGTCGGCCTGCAGACCAAAGGGTCCCGGGTTTGATTCCGGTCAAGGGTACATGCCCAGGATTGCAGGCTTGATCTCCAATGGGGGGGAAGAGGGCATGCAGGAGACAGCCAGTCAATGATTCTCATCATTGATGTTTCTCTCCCTCTCCCTCTCCCTCTCTGAAATCAATAAAAATACATATATATTAAAAAAAAAAAAAGTCAGCTGAAACTAATTTGGCTCAGTGAATAAAGCGTTGGCCTGTGGACTGAAGGGTCCCAGGTTCGATTCCCGTTAAGGGCATGTACCTTGGTTGCGGGCACATCCCCAGTAGGAGGTGTGCAGGAGGCAGTTGATCGATGGTTTCTCTCTCATCGATGTTTCTAACTCTCCCTCTCCCTTCCTCTCTGTGAAAAATCAATAAAATATATTTTTTTTAAAAAAAGTGAAGCAGCCCGTTCTCTCTGGTTCCCAGTTCTCTGGTGCTGCTGTACCCGGCCCCTCAGCTTCGAACACCCTGCAAGCTGCTCCCCAGCCAGCCTCCCTCCCGCCGGCTCCCTGGGCCAGCGCGGCCCGCTCACCTCGTAATCCTCCCCGACCCGGTTGAGGGCGATGTTGATGGTGAAGGTGGAGGCGTCGTGGTGCGGCATCAGCGAGGGCTGCTCGTCGGGCTTGTAGCGGACCACGAAGGCCAGGTCGAACTGGGCCTGGGCAGGGAGAGACAGAGCTGCCTGAGAGCCTGCGCAGGCCGGGAAGGCGGGGTGTCCGGGGACCCCTCGTTGTCTGCTGGGACATGGGCTCCCTGAGGGCGGTCTATCTAATACTATGTCCTCCAGGTCCTGGTACAGGGCCTGGCTCAGAAACGGTTCTCAATAAAAATGTGGGGCCGAAACCAGTTTGGTTCAGTGGATAGAGCGTCGGCCTGCGGACTGAAAGGTCCCGGGTTCGATTCCAGTCAGGGGCATGTGCCTTGGTTTCCGGCACATCCCCAGTAGGGGGCATGCAGGAGGCAGCTGATCGATGTCTTTCTCTCATGGATGTTTCTAGCTCTCTATCTCTCTCCCTCCCTGTAGAAAATCAATA
Organism: Lasiurus borealis; assembly: GCA_004026805.1. Taxonomy (NCBI): domain Eukaryota; kingdom Metazoa; phylum Chordata; class Mammalia; order Chiroptera; family Vespertilionidae; genus Lasiurus; species Lasiurus borealis. The sequence goes on along the minus strand of PVJN01030614.1, from coordinate 11,614 downwards.
AAATATATATATTTTTTAAAAGTGCGGAGGAAGGGGAGGAGAGGAGGAAGGAGAGAAGAGAGGGAGAGGAAGGAGAGGAGGGAAAGAGGAAAGAGAAGGGAAGGAAGGTAGAATGGATGAATCTAATCCTCAGCTAAGATCGGTTTGGCTCAGTGGATAGAGCGTCAGCCTGTGGACTGAAAGGTTCCAGATTCGATTCCGGTCAAGGGCATGTACCTTGGATGTGGGCACATACCCAGTAGGAGGTGTGCAGGAGGCAGCTGATCGATGTCTCTCTCTCATCGATGTTTCTAGCTCTCTGTCCCTCTCCCTTCCTCTCTGTAAGGAATCAATAAAATATATATATTTTTTAAAAAAGAATCTAATCCTCACATGCTCCCAATTATCTATCCCTGTGGTCCTTTGAGGGCAGGGCCCAGGCACATACAAAGCAGGTATTTGCAGAAAATCGTGTGAATGAGGAAGTGATAAGAGCAGAGCCAAAGAGGCATCAACAGACACGTGAGTGAGGGAGTAAAGGGGACTCCAGAGGAGAAGGGCGTGCTGGCCACTGACCGGGGCCTGTCTGGTGAGCTGGCACGGCAGCCATGGATGCAGGCAGGGGGCAAGGACACAGAGGGAGGACTCAAATGGTCAGAGGATGTCAGAGAATAGAAGCAAAGTGGCCACGCCTTCCCTGGCCCCAGCACCTGATGGAAGGAGGCTTCCCTCTAGCCTAGAGACCAAATATTCAGGCCTCTGCCCCGCTGGGAACACTTCTCTCCCCTCCACCTCCCCCCTCGCCCCCCCTACCCCAGCGCCTCCACCCCTGCCCGGTCCTGGCTGCACCCGGCCTGCCCACCCTGGTGTAGTAGCCGGGGTAGAGCTTCTCGGTCACGGGCGCGATGTACTCCACCAGGAACTTGTGCCACTCCCGCTCAAAGCTGATCTGGTTCATGTGGATGTCGATGGTCGGCACGTTCTCGTAGCCGCCCTGGATGCGGTTGTCCTGGAAGCGACCCAAAGAGCGTGGTGATGGCCCTGATTCCTGCCACCCGTCCAATCCCCTCCCCTTGACCTTGAACCTGATGGGATAAGGGCAAAGGGGAAGGGGTTTTGCAGGAGTAATTGAGGTAACTAGTCAGCTGACTTTAGTTTAATCAAAAGGGAGATGATGCTGGGTGAGTCTTTTTAAAAATATATTTTTACTGATTTCAGAGAGGAAAAGAGGAGAGACAAACATCAATGATGAGAGAGAATCATTGATCGGCTGCCTCCTGCACGCCCCCTACTAGGGATTGAGCCTGCAACCTGGGCATGAGCCCTTGATCAGAATCAAACCTGAGACCTTTCAGTCCACAGGCCAATGCTCTATCCATTGAGTCAAACCAGCTTAGGGCACTGAGTGAGTCTTTAAAGGAGGATCTTGGAGGCCAGTCGGTGTGGTTCAGTGGCTGAGCATCGACCTGTGAACCAGGAGGTCACAGTTCCATTCCCAGTCAGGGCACATGCCTGGGTTGCAGGCTCAGTCCCCGGTAGGGGGAATGCAGGAGGCAGCCGATCAATGATTCTCTCTCATCACTGATGTTTCTCTCCTTCTCCCTTCCTCTCTGACATCAGTAAAAATATATTTTAAAAAATAAATAAAAGGAGGATCTTGGAGGAGAGAAGCTCCCTGCTGTCCAGGAAGAGGCCAGTCACCTTGAGCCCCACAGCTGCAAGGAAATGCCCTCTGCCATGTAACCTTGGAATATGAGCACCAACCCCGGCTGACTCCCTGACGGAGCTCTGGGAGACCCTGAGCAGAGACCAGCTAAGCCACACCCAGACCCCAACCCACAGAACCTGGAGAGAGTAAGTGGATGTTTTAAGCTTGGTGGCCCCTGGTTACACACAGAGAAAACCCAGACAGAGGGCCACAGGTTAGTTAACTCAGGCACGAGCGTCCCAGAAAGCCGGGGCCCTGGAGCGCAAGGATCCGCCAGACCCAGCACGCACGGCTGTGCCGGTTCCTGGGTTCCGGAGCTAACCTCCTGGACCAGAGGTGAGTCACTGCCAGGCTGAGGTTAGCACTCTCTGAGGCCCAGGCCCAGGGCGCTGTGCCTTTAACCAGGGTCCTGGGCTCTTCGAGAGGAGACAGCAATGGGATTCCTCCTTCAGCAGGTGCCACTTGCTGCTAAGGCGGGGTGGTCAGTGGTCACAGTGGGGTGATGTCGCCTCCTAACTGCTGCTCCCCCACACCTGCTCACTCCTCCCCCTTTCCCCGCCCAATCTGGGAAGGAAGCCCAATTCTCTGAAGAAGATGAACTGGAAACCTAGCACCTTAAGGTTCAGGATCTCAAAGTCAGCGTTCCAGCCCATTCCGCAATCCCTCTGCTCCTAAATGCCAGCGCCCCCATCTGAAGAGTCCCAGGCAAAGGGAAGAAGGGCCTGGGGGGAGGGGCGGGCACCCCCCAGCCCCAGTCCAGGTGCCTGGGGCTCCCACCTTGTTGTCTCCCAGAGACCACTGGCCATAGTGCTCCATCTCCTCCACCAGCTCGTCACAGGCCGTCTCCGTGAAGATGGGGAACCAGTAGACATCCGGGCAAGGCTGGGGAGGGGAGGGGCTTAGTCACAGGGGTCCAAAGTGGCCACACCTCATCCTCCCCCTGACCCCCTGGCCCTCGGCAGAACCTCCCACGGGTGAGAGACCCCTTGTGTGGTCTGCGCCCTGCCCCACCCTGGTCTGAGGGCCTCTCAGTGTGCCCCTGAGAATCCCCAGGGAGCGCGGACTCAGCGAGATGCTGAAGGAAGAAAGAACTGGAGCTCAGAGCCCGCCAGGGTCACAGAACTGCCAGGGCCGAGGCCAGAGCCACCAGTGTGTGGGCGCTGAGGGAGCAGAGGCCTGCTGGCTCCGGGGGAGGCAGGGGCCAGGGTCTGCCGCTGAGGCCACATTCGGGGGTGCTTTTCCTCTCTTTCCAGCCTTGGCCAGAAAAAGAAGCTGGAGGCCCCCCAGGCCCGGCAGATTCCAGCAGGAAGAAGGGGTCACCGCTGCCCCTTCCCTGGCCAGAGCGCAGAAATGGGGCCGCACCACCTCCCCCCAGTCAGCTAGCGTCGCTCCTCTGTCCTCTGGGGCCCTGTCCACACCCAGGAGCCTCATGCCCACCCAGGGTGCCCAGTCCTCACCATCTCCACCAGCTTCCCCGCCAGCGCCTTGGTGTAGTTCTCGTGAATGTACTTCTCCTTCCAGTCCTGGGGGGAGGAGATAGGGGGATGGATACTGGGAACTGGCCTGGGCCAGCTGGACTCAGCCCTTGCTCAGCTCCAAGAGGGGCCTCCTCCCCCACCCTCCCTACCCCCACCGGCCACATACAACGTAAGTGAATGTCCCCACGCCTGGAGGAGCAGATAGCCTCTGTACCCATGGGGTGCACTGTGTTGTTTGAGCGTAAAAGGGTGCCCCCCGGGAGCTGTGTTTGCATGTGTATGTACACGTGTGCAGATGCATACAGGTAGGTCTATGTCAGCGGTTCAAAACCTGTGGGTCAAGACCCCTTTGGGGGTCAAACGACCCTTTCACAGGGGTCGCCTAAGACCATCGGAAAATGCAGATATTTACATCACGACGCATCATAGTAGCAAAATTTCATGGCTGGGGGTCACCGCCCCATGAGGAACTGTATGCAAGGGTCGCGGCCTTAGGAAGGTTGAGAACCACTGGTCTGTGTGAAGACAGAGGCATGGGCCCACACCAGACACCAGCTCACAACGTGTAAGGACACGGTCACCGTTTTCTCCTCTTCCGGTCACAACGTTCTCAGGGGCCAGTCAGGCCGGGACAGTGTACCCATTTCAGAGCCAAGATAACTGAGGCCCCAAAGGTGGAGTGAGGCTCAAGGAAGTCACAGCTAATGGGCCTCTGACTCTGCGTCCCTCCTCCACTAGATGGCGCTGCCTCTCAAAACCTCCTCTTCCTATTGAAGTCTGCAGACAGGCCCCCCAGGATGTGAAGGAAGGCAGGTGGCCCGCAGGGTCCCAGTGTCCAGCTCTGAGAGGGGGGCAACTCCCCAGCTACAGGATCCCTGGGGCCCCCTCCTCTCCCTCCCGCCCCCCCCCGGGCCTCACCTCAGGGTTGCTGAACACCTCCCAGAGGTCGTTGTGGAGGTGGGTGGTCTGGTAGTTGTCCAGGGAGAGCAGGCGGCCGAAGGTGTGCCGGTTGGTCAGGAACATGAACACGTCCTGGGGAGACCAGGCCGATGAGAGACCCTCCCCTCCCCTGTACCCCCCGGGAGGGGCATGGCAGCAGCCGCCTCTGCCCACCAGGCTCACCCACACCTGGCACTCGGATGCGATCAGGGAGGGCTTCCTGGGGGACTGGATGGGAATGAAAGAACGAATGTGCCCAAGGAAAGGATGGTGTTCGGATCCTGGAGTTTGGGGCACAGGGGGAAACACCAACGTGCGGCCACATTTTTAAAAGCCACAGAAAAGAGTGGGTGGGGCACAGGAAGAGGGGAAGGGTATTGCTTGGGCACATTACTTGGAGTAAGTACCTTTAGATGGAAAGGTTCGTGTTTGTTTAGGTGCTGTCAAAAACGTAAATAAGCTGAGACCGGTTTGGCTCAGTGGATAGAGCATCCACCTGCGGACTGAAAGGTCCCAGGTTCGATTCCAGTCAAGAGCATGTACCTTGGTTTCGGGCACATCCCCAGTAGGGGGCGTGCAAGAGGCAGCTGATCGATGTCTCTCTCTCTCAATGTTTCTAACTCTCTATCCCTCTCCCTTCCTCTCTGTAAAAAAATGAATAAAATATATTTAAAACAAAAAAAAGTAAATAAAATAGCCCAGCCGGCATGGCTCAATGGTTGAGCATTGACCTATGAATCAGGAGATCTCGGTTCCATTCCTGGTCAGGGCACATGCCCTGGTTGCGGGCTCCATCCCCAGTAGGGGACGTGCAGGAGGCACCTAATCCAATGATTCTCTTTCATCATTGATGTTTCTCTTCTCTCTCCCTCTTCCCTCCACTCGGAAATCAGTAACAGTACACCTTGAAAACTAAAATAGATGGTGTAAAACCGGGTCTGCTAAAATGATCCCCACAGTCGAGGCTGGTGTTTCTAGCTCTCTATCCCTTTCCCTTTCTTCTCTGTAAAAAATCAATAAAAAATATATATATATATTAAAAATAAATATAAAAAATAAAATGACCCCCACAGACCTCGAGGGCCAGCCCGCGTGCCAGTGCCCCGAATGTCCCCGCCAGGCCTGCTGGGAACTCAGAAGCTCCAGGGCGCGCGGTGACCAGGGCCCCCTCTGACCGCCCCGAGGCTGACCTGCTGGCGGACGTTGGCGCAGAAGGCCATGTCGGGGTCCAGCTTGCTGTGGTGGAACAGGTCTGTCTGCTGCAGCTCAGCCCGCAGGGCGCTGCCCTTCATCAGGTAGACGTTCGAGATGTAGGGCACATTCCAGACGCCCCTGGGGGAGGGAGAGGAAGATGGGGAGGGGACCACGGGCTTGTGTTGAGGGTCACAGACTCAAGGCCGGGGCCGAGGGAAGGGCATGACCGTGCTGCTTTGAGTCCCCTTCCCTGGGCAATGGGCCCAGCATGATTGTCGGGAAGTCCTTCTGTGTGTCTGACTGCAGTCTCCCTTGCTTCAGGTTCGGTGGGAACGTGAGGGCAATAAGAACGAGCATGCCGGGGCAGGGGGCGCTGCCAGGCCAGGACGCAGACACACAGGAGGGTGCCCCCCATCCCGCCGGTACTCACACACGCCGCCCCTGCACGATGTCCACGTAGTCCTCGGAGCGGGCATAGTAGCCGTCTACGCTGAGCGCTCCCCAGAAGTTGGACCACAGCCTCCCGTGGCGGGTCATCAGTGGGGCGATGACGTTCCTGAGGAAGGGAGCGCCTCAGAGGGGTCCCTCTGCCCCCTGGGAGCCTGAGGGGGGGGGATCT
>PVJN01030613.1:0-25498 GCA_004026805.1 Lasiurus borealis | reverse complement strand
AGTAATGAAATCAAACATTTGAAAGACACACCTGAATGTTAGCTACTTCCATAGCCCATTATTTGCAACCCTTCCTAAAGGACTCAGCCAACAAACATCCTCAGCTAAACTTTGACCCTCATGAAACCTTGCACGCTATGTTTGGGCTGTTAGCTCAGATTCGTTGCCTAGACATGAAGCTCTGAAGCATTTTTATAAGTAGAGCTTCCATTACTAGGAAACCCCGAGTTTACTGGGAGCTCTGAAGAACCCCTTCTTCCTGGTCTAGGGTATCCCTTTAGGAAACATTTTAAATGGTACATTCCCCATTCCCCCCCATTAACCATGTTATTCCTTTTAGAAAATAATGCACCATTGATTCCTTTTAGACATAATGCACCAGTGATAATAATTTTGATAGTATGTTTTTGTTTGGTGGGCTATTTGGGGGAAAGGTGGTTGAAAGGTCCCAACATTTAATTTGGGAAGAAATGGATAAACCTAAAGAAATTCTATTTTGGTTAAATAAACTGGGCAGCAGCTCCCTCTTGTGCCAAAAAGTAAGTACTGCAGCCACTGAATTAAAATGGGGAAAAGCATCCCTTAATTATTTGCTTTAAGTAAGAGCTTTCCCCAAATGCTTTCAGTCTGAGAGAAGCATGTGCTTAGTAACTCTTTATTTTAACTGGAACATGCACTGCCCAACTACTTATTTGATTGGTTCCTCAAACACTTATTAAGCACTTACTGGTGCCCATTGCTGTCCCCCAACCTTGATCTCATGCCTCTGAACTTCATGCCTCTGAACTATCTCCTTTCTCCCTGTCCACAACCCCAGAGTCTGAGTCATCGCCACCTTCTTGCTTATCAGTCCCTTGCTTGTCCCGTCTTCCGACTGGACTGTAACCCTGGGAAGGCAGCATCTGATCCCTCTTAGTGTTCCCACGGCCCCTCCGGCTGCGTTTGTCCGGTCGGTATCCCAGTGCATATTTGCTCAACGTAATTGAATTAAACCCAAACAGAAAGCAGCGGAGCTCCAGAGCCACAGAGAACGGTTTCAGCAGCTTTGCACACACAACTCTCACAAATGGGGTAGGTGGCCCTGGTTGTGAGGCTGCCAAATTGCATGTAGAATTGTTATCATCCACTTCTGTGGTGTAACAAGGCCGCCAATGGAAGATAAGATTTGTTTTACCCTAGATCCCATTGTGTCAGGAAGAGGTGGCTTCGCCCAGCTCTTGTGAAAGGAGGCTGGACTGCTCCAGGGCAGGGGCCTGTATGCTGGCCGCTGGCCCAGCCACCTGGGAGACCAAGGCTTAACTCAGTGCTTCTCAGATATGGGGATTTCACATTGAATTTATATCTATTTACTCTTTTTATTTTAATCCTCACACGAGGGCATGTTTATTGATTTTAGAGAGAGGAAGGGAGAGAAAGAGGTAGAAAAATGGATCCATCAGTTGCTTCCTGGACACTCCCTGACCCCATGGGGATTGAATCTGAAACCCAGGGAATGTCAAACCTACAACCTTTTGGTGTAGGGGTCAACGCTCCCACCTACTGAGCCACCTGGCCAGGGCTCATGTTAAATATTTTTTTTGAAACATTTTTCAGAGACTGACATAAGGTTGCTCACTTTTAAAAATTATCATTTATTATGACTGTCATGTATGAAAAACATGACATTTTAACACCAAAAAGGAGAAAAGTCATACTCTCAGAATAAAGTAGGGTTGTTTTTTTTCTATTGTATACATTTAACTCGTGTTCTAGACCTTGATAAATAAACTGGGGAAACAACGGGGCGGGCGGACACGCAGGCTCACTCCCAACTCCCCTATCTGCCCACCATTTCCTCTGTTGGATTGGACGGTTTCTTTTTCTTTGGTAATTCCCTCCCTTTAGTGCATGTGATGATCAAGAAATCACGTCTCTGGGGAACAGAGGCTAGCGTGGGAACCAGCTGATGCCAAAACCCAAGCCAGCGTGGAAGCCAGGTGTCAGGGGTGTACCCTCACGTCTACCCTCCACCTTCTGCCGTTTCTTGGCCTGAGAGTGTGGTTTGGTTGTTTGGACGGCAGGGGAGTTTGTGGGATGGCCTTGGATGGGCTGGGGGGTGTGGGTGGGAGATGGGGAAAGAGAGACAAAGGTATTGCCCCCACTTGCTGGGTGGGAGTGGTTTTCTCTCCTCTCCTGGCCACGAGGTAAACAGCACAGAGCAGGAGTGGGTGGCAGTCCCCTGCTATGCTTTCCAACAGCCTGCTCGGCCTGGTCATCCCCACACAAGCAAGCCCCCAATTCCAGGAAGGGCCGGCTGAGGTTGGCTTTGTCTCCCTCCCCCTGCAGATTCATCAGGAAGGGGAAGGGCTGTCAGCTGCACCTGGGGGCATTGCAGATGCAACCCCTCACCTGGACGCTCAGCTTCCCAATCTCCTCGGCATCTTTCCTCCTGGGCCCTAGGGGTCCTGCTATCCCCAGTCTCTGCAGGAAGCCTCCAGGCCCTGGAGGGTCAGCGTGTTCTCCTTTATTCCTGAGCCCATCTCTTAGTCACCTTTCCCCCAGCTTCCCCTCCACATTCCGCCCTCACCCTCATCCGCTCCTCCTCCCTCCTTCTCCTCAGGCCAACTTCACAACCACCCCAGCCAGGACCGGAGGAGAAATTCCAGGCCAGCAGTTTGTTTATAGGAGGCAATCTCTCTCGTGCCATTAGTTGTAACAGTTTTCCATTTATAATTTAACTTCCTGTGACCCAATGTTCTTAAACAAGAGTCGTCAGATATAGTATGTCCAGTTAAACTTGAATTTCAGATAAACAACAAATATTTTTTTTTTTTTAGTAGAAGCACATTCCATGTGATATTCCAAACAGTCTTCTTTGCTGAAACTGGCAGTCCTGGGTTAAGCAGATGTAGCAATAAAAATGATACCATGACTCATGGAGCACCTTCGGGAGACGGTCTGTGCCTGTCAGGGACGCTGGTCATGCAGGAGGCCCTGGCGTGCTGATGGGTAGCACCCGCACTCACTCTCTCGAGGGGCCCGCTTTGGGTACTCAGACATCTTCCTTTTTAATTTTAATCCCCAGGATAACCCTCTGCAGGAGGTTCTCTCACCTTCTTTTTGCAGATAAGGCAACCGATGCTCATGGGGAATAAACAGTAGCATCAAGTCCTGCAGGAAGCTAGGAAGCGGCAGCGCCAGGAACCCCGCACAGGGCTGTGGGACTCAGCACTGCTCCTCTGCCTGCTGCCCCCCTTCGGAGGGAGGCCGTGGGGACCGTGCCCACAGAAGTCCCCGCCTTCCACAGGGACTCACCCCCCTTGGAGAGCCACATCCCTCCCTTCCTTCTGGACTTGGAATCTAAACTGTGCCCCAGCTGCTTCTCCAAGCAAAATGGGGTTCCCCTACTCGGATTTAGCTGAAGCAGATGAAGGGTTCCCTACTAACCTCATGGCAAGAACGCAGCTGGGGTTTGGGGAGACTGTTCCTACCTTCAAAGCACATGCTTCTCGCGGTGACGCCAGCCTCACCGAGAGGAACTGGGCGACTACGGAGTTAGGGGCCCCGGTGAGGGAGGACGGCCTAGTCCTAGCAGCAGGTCTGCAGGCCCAGGGCAGGTGAGGACCGGGGAAGGGCTTCTCCTTTGGCCATCGTGCTTATAACCACAGTGTCCGTCTGTCCTTCATCTGTCCACACGGTACACGTGGCAGCGGCACTCACTGTGTAGCAGGCGACACACTGGACTTGCTGGCGAGCCAGACGGGGCCCCGGCCAGTGTGGGGCTTAGAGTCTAGAGAGGATCAGGGGCGTCAGGGGAAGGGCAGGCTGGGTGTTCACCTGGCCCAGCCTGCCTCCCCACCCTCCCTGGCGGATAGGGTTCTAGCTGAGGGAGCTCCTGCACCTCCTGGCTGCACAGCAAGCGGCACTGAGCTCCTGTGGGACAGGACACATCTGAGCCCGCGAGCAAGTAAGTGCCCACGAGATGGCAAAGCTGCTCGGCCACGGGTCACGTGTTGAGTAGCAAGGCTTTATGCTGTGGACAGCTGGACCGCCTTATTATCCCCTGCTAAGCACTTCCAGTGGCCCGGAGTGTCCGCAGCCATCATGTCAGCTCATTTTTATGAAGCCTTTACTCTTATCTTACTCTTTATTAGGCCCGGTAGTAAGCGCTTTCCGTGGATTATTGCATTAATGTCCCCGTTTTACAGATGAGGAAACTGAGGCCTAGAGAGTTTAAAGAACTTGTTCAAGGTCACCAAGCCAGCAAGTGGCGGCGCGAGCCTGCGAAGGAGGAAGTGGGAGGCTTGTCACTCATTTTGAATGTGGAGCACACCGAGGTGGAGAGCGTGTTGCACTTCGCAAAGCAAGGCCTGGAACCATCTGGTTCTCATAATGCAAAACCCGTGCCCTTTCCATCTCCCTCCTAAGCATGAGCAACCGATTCCAGCAAGAGGCTTCTTCCTTCAGGCAGGGCTGAAGGCGTCCTTCACCAATCCGGCTCATCCCCCGGGACTTGCCTTCCCAGCTCCGCTGTCTCCCTTTGCAGGGCCCATTGCGTTGGTTCGAGTCCCCGGAGGCCTGCAGGGTCTCAGGCAAGTAACCAGAAGCTCCTGAAAGGCCCCAGACTGCAGACCCAGTTCCTTATCACCAGCTCATTCAGCCGCAGCCGAGCCAGGTGCGTCAGGCCCGCGACCTCACGTGAACTCCCAGTGGCTGCGCAAAACTCCGGGGCACAGTCCTTTTCTGTCCAGCCCTCCTCGCCTCCCTCCTCGCCCTGCCCTCCCCTCCCCTCCCCTCTCCCGGCAGGTACTGGGCCCCTCCTTCCTTTATTATGCATTCCTCGTTCCCTCCAGCTTGCTTTCCAGAAAGGACCCTTCACATTCCAAGCTGATGACTGATACTGTTTAAACAATCGCAGCGCCGGAGCCAGGTGCTGGGAACGGGGATGGAGAACTCAGAGGTTCAGAAGATGCCCACCCCGGGGAAGGCCACAGCTGGCACTGCGGGCGGGCTGGCGAGCTGGCGGGCACCAGACGCAGAGGAATTTCAGCAGGGAGGTCACGGCTCAGAGGCGAGGCCTCCCGGTTTGTCAGCGGAGATGCTATCGGAGGGGAGCCCTGAGGAGGCGCCTGTGAAAAAGGGGGAGAGGCGCTCCAAGCAGGAAGGGCAGGAACGAAAGCGCCAGGCAAGGCAGGGCGCGCTAGGACGCGCGGACGCAGAGCTGTGCCCTGGGCAGCGGCTGCAAAGCGAGGCCGGGCCAAGGGGCAGTGGGGGGCGGGGGGGTGGTGGTAAAAGAGGGGCAATGTCCGGGGAGTCTCCCAGTGCCACCCCAAGGAGCTGGGGCTCGCTCCTCCAGGGTTTCCCACAGGGCGCCTTAGGGTTCCTTTGGGAAGAGCCCCGGGAGGACGGACCCCGCGCTCCCCCGCAGCCGCCCTGCCTCCGCGGCCTCCCGCCTCCCGCCGGCCCCGTCCGCTCTGTAGGTCGCTGCCTGCGTCCCCTGCAGAGAGCCCGCTGTCCAGGGGCCGGAGAATCCACCGCGGGACGAACCCGGGACCTCGGGGCCCCCGGAGTGTCTGCCTCCACGAAACGATAATGGTGGCAGTGTGCTAATTAAAAGCAATTAATTGAGCTTATCCATTATAATCCTCTTAGAAAGAATACTTAAATTTTTTTTTTTTTTGCTTTAGCCCAGCTGGTATTGCTCAGTGGCTGAGCATCAACCTATGAACCAGGAGGTCAGGGTTTGATTCCAAGTCTGGGCACAGGCCGTTTCCTTCCTAATTTCATTTCACGCTGAGCAACCTGGAGCTGCTTCCTCCTTCCAGCCCAGCCAGCCCTGCTGGACCCACGCCACACGCCTCCCAGCCCCCGCGGCCCCTCACCCTCCTGTGAGCCCCTCCCTCCGGGCCAGCCCTGGGCGCTGGCACCCCAGTGACCCTTGAGGTGGAGATGACCGGCACTGACAAGCCTCGGTGTCGCCAGAACTGACTTTTCTGACGAAATCGCTCCCTGTTAAAGCCAGCTGCCTCTCCGGCACCCTAGCCCCTGCTCACCACTACTTACCTCATTAGGTGCTGAGTGTAAGCTGGTCTCCCTTCTCCAACGCTCCGCCTGCGGCCCAGGCTGCCTGTCACCGGGTCAGGCCAGGGCTCTTCCGCTGCTCAGCACCTAGCCCAGGGCCCATAACCTAGCCCAGGGCCCACACCCTAACCTACGGCCCCTCTGGCTACGCTGCTTCCACCCCAGGAAGGAGGCCGTCAGCTCTCCCTCCAGCTTCACCGTCCGAGGGGGCCGCTGAGCCTTCCTTACCAAGTTCACCTTCTTCACGGGAAAGCGCTGGTCCAAGAAGCTCCACATGTTTGGAATGCGCACAGTATCAATAAACATGTTGGAGGACACCCCCCCAATAGATGGATCGTTGATTTAGTTATAGATTATGATCACATATTGCTGCAATAATCCATCGTGAACAGTAGTAAACATAGACCAAAAATATCAATTAAAGGCAGTGAGTAAAAGGTAAGCAATATCTTACAAAGTGTTTTTATTTACTAATGATACAAGAAAAACCTTTACTCTCACTTAAGATATGCAATGAAAGTATTCTTTCTAACCAGGCAGATAGCTCTGGTAGAGGGAGTGGTGAGAGGATGAGGGGGTAAAAGGATTGAGCAAAAAAGGATAAAAGAGAACTCATGGACATGGACAATAGTGTGGTGACTGGGGACGGGGAGGGTAGATGGAGGTGGAAGAGGGCGGAGCAGGGATAAATGGTGATAAAAAATATATAATCAAATATAATTAAAAGCAAAACAAATGTAAAAAATATTTTTATTGATTTCAGAGAAGAAAGGGGAGAGAGAGAGAGAGAGAGAAATAACAATGATGAGAGAGAATCATTGATCAGCTGCCTCCTGCAGCTTCTTATTGGGAATCGAGCCTGCAACCCAGGCATGTGCCCAGACTTGGAATCAAACCCTGACCTCCTGGTTCATAGGTTGATGCTCAACCACTGAGCAATACCAGCTGGGCTAAAGCAAAAAAAAATTTTTTAAGTATTCTTTCTAAGAGGATTATAATGGATATGCTCAATTAATTGCTTTTAATTAGCACACTGCCACCATTATCATCACAGAAAAGCAAAGCAAATTTGTAACACGACTTTTTTTTAAACGAAGAATTATATACATTTAAAGTTAAACATTTTTAAGTTTAGTAATATATGTACTTTCACACAGATAAGATATCTTTGCACATTATAAATTTTCATAGCCACTCCTACTGATTGTTATTTTTATTATTGTAATTTTGATATGTTTTATATTTTCATATATACTTTACTTTTGTAATTTTTGAAACCTTATTGCAGAAGGTTGAGTTCATCACTCTTCCAGATCTGGAACATATTATCGTTCTTCAAAATATTCTTGGGATATTTTATCAAGTGGCCCCATCATCATTTAAAGAGTTGTCTTTCAGATCAATCAGAGTTAATAGCATGTTCATAGATCGTTTTAAAAAAATAAGTGTAGCCCGGCCGGTGTGGCTCAGTGCTTGAGCGCTGTCGACCTATGAACCAGAAGGTCACGGTTCCATTCCCAGTCAGGGCACATACTCGGGTTGTAAGCTGGGTCCCCAATGTGGGGTGTGCAGGAGACAGCTGATCAACAATTCTTTCTCATCATTAATGTTTCTCTATCTCTCTCTCCCTCTTCCTTCCTCTCTGAAATCAATAAACAAACCCCCAAGCAATTTTAAATTTGCCGCAATAACTGTATTCAATACACTCAGCCTTCCCTGCCCTCTGGCAGGGTCCTCCGTTCAGAGGCCTGAAGCTGGCAACAACTGTGCAAACCCCCACACTTCCACAGGGACTTCCTGTGACTGCTGAGACTGGGAAGGCCTGGCTCAGTCCTGGGTTCACCCCATTTCCTGGCTATGGCACTACCTGGTCTCACTGAAGGGAGGCTCCTGGACTTTGCCATGGGAGGAGAATGGCATTTGGAAAACCTTGTGCATTGGAAATCCCTTAGGTCTTCGCAGGTAACTGTGCTGGCACCTGGCCAAGGAAGCAAAGTGTAATCATCAGTCAGAGTCACCAGACTGAGCGAGCGTCACAAATTCTTTCATGTCCTTAAGGCCGTTCCCCAGATAAATAAAACCTGCAGCTCTCATTTGCTTCCTGAGACATTTACTCTGGACCCTCCTGCCAGCTATGAGTTTAAATCCTGCTACATCCATCATTAGTCCAAATGGAAGTCCCTTATAGAGCAGTGATTCTCAACCTTTCTAATGTCGCGACCCTTTAATACAGTTCCTCATGTTGTGACCCCCAACCATAAAATTATTTTTGTTGCTACTTCATAACTGTCATTTTGCAACTGTTATGAATCGTATCTGTGTTTTCCAATGGTCTTAGGCGACCCCTGTGAAAGTGTTGTTCAACCCCCAAAGGGGTCGAGACCCACAGGTTGAGAACCGCTGCTATAGAGGCACCATAAACTACTCACTCCGGCAGCCAACCCTCTGAAACTCCTGTGCTGGAAACTCAGGTTAACTGCTTTTCAGTTCCTTTTAAGCAAAGGGACCAGGTGTCATGTCCCCAGGAAATATCCCATCAGTGAATGGCTGTGCCTGCCCACACTGGACAGTTGTTTTTTTTAATCCTCACTGAGGAGATTATGTATGTTTAATATATTTAATTGATTTTTTACAGAGAGGAAGGGATAAGGATAGAGACTTAAATATCAATCAGCTGCCTCCTGCACACTCCCTACTGGGGATGTGCCCACAACCAAGGTACATGCCCTTGACCGGAATCGAACCTGGGACCCTTGGCTCAGTGAAAGCCAAAGCTCTATCCACTGAGCCAAACCAGTTAGGGCTTAATATATATTTTTATTGATTTCAGAGAGGAAGGGTGAGGAAGAGATAAATAGAAACATCAATGATGAGAGAATCATTGATTGGCTGCCTCCTGCACGCCCCACACTGGGAACCAAGCCCGAAACCTGGGCATATGCCCTCACCAGGAATTGAATCAGGGATCTCTTGGTTCCTGGGTCAAGGTTCAACTGCTGAGCCACATCCAGCTGGGCCAGGGGATATGCTTTTATTGGTTTTAGAGAGATAAGAAGGGAGATAGAGAGAAACATCAATCCATTGCCTCCCATATGCACCCTGAACAGGGCATTGAACCTGCAATCTTTCACACTGGACACTTTTCATTCACCCCTTTAGTCCTGGGGGGCTGACCCATATACAGACAATACGGTGGGTTTCCTTGTTCTTCAGCTACTGGCTGGGCTCACATGATGGGTGACATTGGCAGGAGAGGAGGAGAGTCAGGTATTTCTTCCTCTAGTCTTGCCCCGCTTGGCACCATTCTGCTGCCAGTGAAGAAAATGGCACAGGTGGCGTCAGACTGGACCTCGGGTCAGTCACCTTAGTACTTCAATTCTGGCTACCACTCTCCTCAGGAAGATACTGTGGGTTAAAGTGTGTCTTTTCAGGGTCATGGTCTCCACTAATTGGTCAGCGCCAGGGCAGGGAGTCATTCATTCACACAGCTGGTCCCAGTGTCAGCCATGCCATCACTTGTCTGGACTTTCTGCTTTTCTGGGCCTGGCGCTGAAACACAACCGAGGCTTAGCTGTTATCCCTGGGGGGTAATGCATAAGGGAGCGGTTGTGCAAGGGCCCACGTGGGAGTCGAAGGAGGCCACTCTTCAGCCTTTGTTCCTCCTCTACGGGCATCTACCACATGATCCGGGGAGGAACGGTTACCTGGGGGCCAGGCCCTTGTTTTCCCAGTTGCTAGGCAGCCAAGGCTATCAGCCCTGCTGACCTTCTGTACCTGGCCTATTGTCCCTGCTCTGCTCCCGAACACCTTTACAAATGATTCCCCTAAGCTTTCCTGTATTACCTCACTTGAGAAGATTTGTTTCCTGATAGGAACTGTCCAAATAGTAGCTTTCTGCACATGCCATTCTTTGGTTCTTGTGATACTGAGTCAAACAGGAAAATGGGTGTCATAACAATAACAACAACAATAATGAATGTTTCTTGAGTGCTTATGAAAAGTCAGACACTTGCATAAAAGCAATGCATATTACTTTACATGTGTTAATTCACTTTAATCCCACAACACCTTCCTGAGGAGGGTGGTTGGTAGGCAGCCCTGCCTGCTGATAATTCACACCCTGGTAACACCCTAATCCTATGTTTGGGCTGGATTTAATGACTTGCTTCTAATGACTAGAAGATAGCAGAGAGATGCAATGTCACTTTCAAGAGTAGGCTCCAGATTTCTCACTTGGAGGGAAAACGGTTGTCATCTTGTGGGCTGTCCAGTGGAGATACACACATAAGCAGTAAATTGATGTCTCCAGCCAACAGGCAGAGGTGACCCGAGGATTGCCAACAGCTATGTGAGTTAACTCAAAAGCAAATCCTCTTTCAGCCAAGCCTTGAGATGCCTGTGGCCCTGGTTCACACCTGGACTGCAATCTTATCGAAGACAGTGAGCCAAACACACCCAGCTAAGCTACACTCATTCTCAGAAAATTTGAGGTAATAAAATGTGTTTTAAGTCACTAAGTTTGGAGTAACGTGTTACATAGCAACTGATAACTAATACAAATAAATGTCATTATTATCATCCTCATTTTATTTAATTTTTACTTTTTAATTAAATTTATTAGATGACATCTATCTATATATATATATAAAAGCCTAAGCAACCTACAAGACCAAATGATCAGAACGACAGGAATGACCAGTTGAATAGTCACTATGACATGCACTGACCACCAGGGGGCAGATGCTCAATGCAGGAGCTGCCCCCTGGTGGTCAGTGCCCTCCCACAGCCAACCTCTTGTGGCCCCTCCCCCTGGCCGGCTGGTCCCTCCAATAGGCCTCAATCACTGGCCAGGCTGAGAGATCCCAACCCATGCATGAATTTGTGCACCAGGCCTCTACTTGGTTAATAAAATTATTTAGGTTTTGGATGTACAATTCTATAATACATCATCTGTATGTTGTCTCCTTCCATCACCATTTATCTCCCCTTTGCCTTCTTCTACTCCCTCCCACCCGCACCTTCTGGTAATCACCATACTGTTGTGTGTATCTATGAGGTTGTTGTTGTTTTCTTAATCCCTTCACCCAGCCCCATATCCTCAATTTAGAGAGTAGGGTGCATTTTTTTTCTTGTTTCCTTACTTTGTCTTTGTGTGTTGTATTCTTGTCATAAGAGATTGCAGAGGCATACATCCTATAAACCTGTTATCCTGGCCAGCCCCTACAAACACGTGCTTGCAGACCTCCTCAGACTGGCTGTATGTAAACAAGCTTTACTGTGGACTGTGCACATGAGGTAAAAGTCAGTGCTGAGAGAACCTTGGAAGCCAATGTCGCAATGTCTGGGCGTGGGTCAAGCCTTTATGAGTCATCAGGACACTTACCACCTCAAGCAAAGGCTCATGTGATAGGATAAGTTGGTCACAGAATAGGTTAGATTGACATCAGAAACATCAAGAAAAATGACAACCTCATGAAAGATCACTTACAATGAGTATTTTAAAAAGTGCACACACTCCACAAACCCATGGTACATCTCTCTTAGGTCTTAATATGGCTCCAAAAAACCCCAAGGCTTAGTTAGCTGAAGCTGTTAACATGCAGGATTTTACTTTTATCCTAAAAATTCCCTTTTGGTTCCTGCCATCCAGAGCGTGTATGTTCCAGTGTGCATTCGGCAGTCAAGCTACCTGTGGCTTTAGGTTAATAACTCTTTTGACTCTTTGTCCAGCCATAAAAGCTTCAACAAGGACCTTCACCCTCTAAAATTCCCCCAAAAGTTCCTCCCCTGGGAACTTAGTTAGTTATATAGACAAACATGTTGGTCTCCCTTCTTACGCCTTTTTAATAAAATGGACCAACTTAGCAAAAAATAATTTAGGAAAACCTTTGTTTTAAGTCTACCTCAAAGGCCTTCCCTTCAAGAAAGACTTTCAAATACGTTGGGAACAACAGAATGCATTCTTTGTTTGATAGGTAGAAACTCATAAAATACAAAATGACTTCAAAAACAGTTCTAAAAGGATCCTAAAAGAAACTTTGGCCAACTGAGAAGATAATTTTAACTTAGGCATCTAAGAGCAAGAGTGTCCTCTAAAAAGTTAAGGAAAAGTTGAAGATTTAGGAATCCAAGAGGAACCTAAAACAAAAGCTAGACAGCCAGTTGGTTTTTCTATCCTTTCTCCCTCAGGAATAGCTAATTGCCCTCTCTGGTATTCTAAGGGTTTGACATAGTGTAGCTTTCTGCTTGCTCGGGACATGCAGGCTGTCAGGTCGATCCTTGAGTTACCAAGGGAATGAATGACTCTGGAAGGTTGTAACCTTCCTGTACTCCTGGGCCCATGGAATTGTTTTCCTGTCAAACCTATTTATTGTTTGTCCCTCCTCAGACCTGACAAGATAATTCAAATAACTTAATAATTCCATGATCAGATCTTTGGTAGAATTAAAAGTCGGATAGAAACATTTTTAAGGTTTCCTCAGCAACTCTCCAGGCCCTCCTGCAGAAAATCAGGAATGTAAACACAGTTCAGGCCTGCTTGGGACTGAGCAAACCCAAGGGGGAAAATATTAGGCTGCGGGTTCCCTTTGCCTAAGCAGCCCCATCTTCTATCCTCCCACTCTCACCCTTCTCTTTACATATTGTTTATCAAAGATAAATACAAACCTTAAAACTGTTCTCTAAAAACAGTAAAAGCCTTGCCATCGACACAATTGAGCTTAACTTATAATGACTGCTATAAACTAGTGGGTTTTGCATTATTGTACCTGTCTCATGGCTGAAAAAATATTTTCAATTATTATTACTGTTGTTTAAATTATTACACATCTCCTTTCTCCCCCATTGACCCCCCCCCCCACTCCTGTCCTCCAGGATAAGCCTCTATCGCCCCAGTGTCCATGTCCATCGCTCATGCTAATATGCATGAATACGTTAATGTAAAAAAATAAAAAACATTGAAACCTGTAAAGAATTTTTGTAAGTTTATTTGAGCCAAACTGTCAACATAATGCCGGGAAGCAGAACCTCAACGAACTGAGATAATGCTCCAGCGAATGGTGGGTTACAATTGTATTTATACATTGCAATCAAGGAAAGGGACTTAGGTGGGTTATGTGAAATCCATTGGTGATAGACTAGAGAGGCGGGAGAAAGAAAATGGGGAAACCCCTGGGATTGGATAAAAAGTAAAATGATAGACACAGAGTTAGGTGGGTGCAGAAATTAACATGACAATGAAGGAATTTGTGGTCTCTGTCCTGGCGCCCAGCATATTTGGTTGTTCCCCAAAGGGACCAAAAAAAGGGAAGTTACAAGTTACCCAGACATTTCAAAGGGTTTGTTATTATAGATGCAAAAAGACAGATAGGCTCAGTTAAGGTAAAGGTTGAACTTGTCAGTGAAGATACCAGTCTAGAATGAAACTATCCACCATAACTGCTTTTAGTTAGAGTTTAATTTCAGACCATCCTTTGTGGTTACTTTAGATCTCTGAGTTTGCAAGACTGCCATGCAGGCCTCCTCTGAGCTTGTCAGGTTAGCATGCAGACCCTTTTGTCCACACATACAAGTCCTTTGATTTTTTTTTTAATAGTTTGTTGATTTTTAGAGAAAGAGTAAGGGAGAGGGAGAGAGAGAAACATAGATCAGCTACCTCCTGCATGCCCCCTGCTGGGGATCGAGCCACAATCATTGACCAGGAATGGAATCGGCAACCTCCTGGCTCACAGGAGGACGCCCCACCATGAGCCACACTGGCCAGGGCTCATGATTGAAATTTTAAAAAGAAAATATCAGCTTTCTCCTTGCACCAGTCTATTTATGTGTGTGTCTATCGACCTCCAGAGGATATTACTAAAATTGGTTTGCAAAGAGCTCTGTTTAATTGGCTGTAAGAAATTAAGCATTCATATAAATTAAGAAACATAGCAGAAACTAACCTAAATGGTTCAGGTTCTGGGAAAATATTTGGTATTAATGCTAAATTTAAACAGATATATCTTTTTTAAAAAATTATTAATTTTTAATCCCCCTTCTCTCTCATATAGATATGTATAGATATAGACATATATGTATATATATAGATATAGATATAGATATATATGTATACATATATACATATATAAAGTCATTTTATTTATTTATTTATTTATTTATTTATTTATTTTAGAGAGTGAGGGGAAGGGAGCAAGAGAAACATTGATCAGTTGCCAGTTGCCAACTGGAGACTGAGCCTGCAACCTTTTGGTGCACAGGATGACATTCCAACCAAATAAGCATCCCTGCTAGGGCCAGACATGTCTTTGCAGCAAAACCAGACAAGTGACTTCAGGGCTGACCTCAGGACCAATTGCATTGAATAATGACTCCCTGCCCGGACTCTGACCAATCAATCAGTGGAGACCCCAACCCTGAAAGGACGCATCTGGAAAGCTGGTGAATATTCTGTTGAGACTTTCCCCTGGGACCTGCCCTAAAATTCCCTAGGACCAGGACGCAGGGTGCTCTGCCTGTGCCTTTCCCCTGCCGCTTCTCCAGGTGCATTACTTTTTCCTTCCTCTCTCCCAAGCTCCAAAGGCCCTTTTTTTGCCTCTACAACTTGTTTCCTAAGCCCATGTCTTCCATGAATTACTTCTTATACCTCTGTGGTTTTATAAATAAATGTTCTCTTATAGTTTGGGTCTTGGTCTTGAATTCTTTCCTAGCCAGAACTTATGTACCAAGGTTGCTGACCTCAGGTCTGGTCTGACCCCATTGGTCTAACACCAGCTGCCACCACCACCAAGTTGTCCATATTAAGTTTACTACTCAGTGGTACCTCGAGATACGAGTGCCCTAACATACGAGATTTTTGAGATATGAGCTATCGAGTGAGCTATTTTTGCTTTGAAATACGAGCAACATTTGAGATAGGAGTAATCCCTCGGATCAGCCGGCTGCACACGACCTACCAGTTTACTGATACTTGAGCGTCTCATAGTTTCCCACACCTCAAGGTTACGGAACGAATTAAACTCGTATCTCGAGGTACCACTGTACTCTTATTCTACCTAGGCTTCCAAATTTGTCAGCAAGAAAAATAACTCAATATGATGAAATTTTCATAATTAATCTAAACTTAAATTGTGAAGAACAAATGAATGAAATAGATGTAAGTGAAATAAAAGGATTTTTAGTGAAACTTTTTAGCAATAATTATGTATTATGGTATATGTACTAAAGAAAAGTTTCCAGCCCTAGCCTGTTTTGCTTAGTGGACAGAGCATTAGCCTGTGGACTGAAGGGTCCCAGGTTCGATTCTGGCCAAGCACACATGCTTGGGTGGGCTCCATCTCCAGTGGGAGGTGTGCTGGAGGCAACCAATCAGTGATTCTCTCTCATCATTGATGTTTCTATCTCTCCCTCACTTTTCCTAAAATCAATGAAAAATGAAAATAAAAAAAGAACAGTTTCCAAAACTCTTTTGGTTGCTTCAAGCTTTAAAATTTTGCTAGCTAAATGAAATAATAAAACTTTATTGAATATTTAGATCATTTCAAAATAAGAAAAAATACTGAAACATTAGTTGCTAATAAAGTCTAAGTCAGTGGTTCTCAACCTGTGGGTCGTGACCCCTTTGGGGATCGAATGACCCTTTCACAGGGGTCCCCTAAGACTATTGGAAAACACCTATTTTCCATGGTCTTAAGAACCAACACACGGCTCCTTGGTGTAGCAAAATGTAGCAATGTAGTTTACTATTGTCATGTGAAGACTGTTACATGATTCAAGACAAAATTTCATTTATTTGTAATTAGAAATAAATATTTCACAATATATAATTACATATTGTTTTTGTGATTAATCCCTATGCTTTAATTATGTTCAATTTGTAACAATGAAAATACATCCTGCATACCAGATATTTACATTACAGTTCATAATAGTAGCAAAATTACAGTTATGAAGTAGCAATGAAAACAATTTTATGGTTGGGGGTCACCACTACATGAGGAGCTGTCTTAAAGTGCCACGGCATTAGGAAGGTTGAGAACCACTGGTCTAAGTTTACCTATTTTGGGCTCCTAATTTCGAAAAAACTAAAAGATAAGTCTGGATCTGTTAAAAATGTCTTATGCTTTGTTGAGAGGGTGTATGAAATATGTTTCTAGTAAAAGAGTCTATGTTTGTAGAGGTTGTGAAATGTGTGGGTTTACCAATCTACAAAATACTGATATGGCTATTCACAGTTGCTTAATTTTTAGCTTTCACTAGAAATTAAGATGAAAGAAAAATAATGCTTTTGGTAATAGTGTTAACAGATGAGGTCTGGTCCCAGGGCTTGTCTGCCTCGGGCCCACTGGTAATGTGTGGGTTCTTGTCTTGATGTAGGAAAGATTTCACAGCGTGAGTCCCGGTGGCTTTTGAGAGTATGTTTATTAAAATGGGGATGGTGAAAGCAAGGGAGGGCTTAAGGTAGAAGCAGCAACAGCAGAAAGTCAGAGGAGAGGGGACAGGTCCAGGGGATTAGCCCATGTCGAGCTGCTGGTGCCATGGCTCCCTGGCTGCAAGTCTCATGGGGTCCCTTGGAATTTAGAAGATGCATGCCTGGGTAGGAAGGAAGGGCGGGGCTCTTTTTATCTTTCCTTTGCGGGCTTGAATCCTAGGGGAGATCTCAGGGGAGGGTCTTAACAGAATATTCATTAGCTTTTCACGTGTGTTCTAAATTTTGTTTCACAGTGACCTATGGTCCTATTTGACAGAGGTTTTTTTTAAAATCTTTCTCTCTCTCTCTCTCTCTCTCTCTCTCTCTCTCTCACACACACACACACACACACACATTTTTTTACAAACTTCCCAAAATTAAAGAGTGTGTTCTTAACCTGAAAATAAATTTTCCATGAAGCCCTACAAAATGAATGTAAATGGTTTTATATAAGCTTCAGAGAAATCATCATGGTAGCTTTTGCTTAGATAGATTTTGTGTCTGATACTGTATAAAGCCCTTTGGGAAGTTTACCTGAATAATTGATGGCATCATCAGAGGTATATCAACCTTCAACCCTGACATCTACAATTCTTCTTAAGATCTGCCCCTTTTGGTAAACATAAACTTTAATTTTTAAAAAGTATTTACAGATTGACCTGTGCATTTAATTTTATCTGCTTTTGTTATCCAATTAAGTAAAGAAAACGAGAAAGTTAAACAGCACAATAGGTAACCAGATGAATATGTATATTAGAAAAGACACCTTCAGAAGGACTCTTTAACCTACCCAAGATGTAAAGGACTGTAACAGGTACTCTTTTTAAAAAAAATATATACATATTTTATTGATTTTTTTTTTAACAGAAAGGAAGGGAGAGAAATAGGGAATTAGAAACATCAATGAGAGAGAAACATCGATCTGCTTCCTCCTGCACACCCCCTACTGGGGATGTGCCCGCAACCAAGGTATGTGCCCTTGACAGGAATCAAACCCGGGACCTTTCAGTCTGCAGGCTGAGGCTCTATCCACTGAGCCAAACCAGTTTTGGCTGTTACAGGTACTCTTAACTAATCCATGGGCTGCCAATTTTAAGGGTGTTGACTCGGGGTTCATGTTTCCCATTTAAAGAAAGTTCGTGCACCCAGACTGGACTGCTCCACCAACAGAGGAATTAAAATTAATCACTGGGAAGTGAGTCAGACAGCATCTGTTGTGGACAGTTAACCCAAAATTCTGGAGTAGGCTTGTATAATCTAAACCTTTCTTTCTTTTCTTTTTACTTCTTTTTTTTTTAAGTTCCTTCCTGTCTCCCTAGTAATATAAGAGTCTAAGCACTCACTATAATAGTTACTGTTTCCTTTTCCCCATAAATTTCTACCTGGAAAGATAATTCACCAGTGGGCATCTTCATTAAACCTACTTCATAGGTCAAAACATGCAACTTGTTGCACACATAGTTAAGAGCGTTCAATTTCTGGTAATGTCAACCCCTGCAAAGGTCAGATTTCAAAGAATAACTTTTTCCGTAGGCCAGTGTTGTAGTGAATAAATACATGATTAGGAACTTACCAAACCTTAGGAGAAACTGTTGGATCTACCACCAAAAAAATAGCCACCCAAGAAAAAAATCTTTACATTCCCTGGACAAGTTGTATTAGACAACATAATTGCTCTCAACCATATTCTAGTTAAAGAAGGTGAGTTTTGCTCTATTGTTAATATTTACTTATACTTGGATAAAACACCTCTGGTGAAGTACAAATGGAACTAGATAAAAATCTGGGCACAAATCAAATGACTAGATACAGTGCTCACTGGTAACCTTAGTTCTTTGATATCTTCAGCTGGCTGACTGCAGATATTGCCTCCTGGTTCAGATCTCCAAATTGGACTTGCCAACTTGTTTGTCATTGTAGAAAATTTTGCTGTTATAAAACTTTGTTTTGCATAGCTTGACGCTATAAAGACACCACCCAGAAAATGGTTGCTTAACGTTTTTGAGGCCTATGGGACGTCATATAAGAAACCTGTAGAAATTACAGAAGATTTTTGTCCTTAAAAGTTCATGATGATAAAACTCATGTACCCTGACAGGGAATTGAACTCTCAAACTTTTGGTGTAAGGATTACAGAGCCACGGCCAGAGCTGTTCTGGTATTCTTGTTGCTGAAATGTGGCCCAAGCTCCTAAGGAAAAAGATCTTCCCCTCTGACGCAAATCACGACCTACCAGGAATGAGACTTTCTAACAATGGAGCACCGATGAGATGATACCCTCCTTTTCACATCAGATCAGTTTTGCTTTCCAATGGATGAAGAGATGCTTTTAAGGAAAGAACACCAAACAGGAGAAATGTGAAAAATAACACAAATGGATCCCCCCCTCAGAATGGAGTCAGAGCTGCTACCCCAGAACTGCCTTACCTGCCTTATGTCTCAAACCTTTGAAATGTTTAAATTGGGCAAAATAAACTCTAGGTCAAACCAACACTATATTCCGAAGCTATTTTGCAAAGCTAACAGGAAAGCAGACTGAAAACGCAAGCCATTCTTTAGCATCAGCACCATCGTGCATAGCTAAAGAATAGCTAAGCCTATTTGCATGTACTGGAATTCTTTCCTTGACGTTTTAACACCAATAGAAGTCCTTTCTGCCTATTCAGGTAATCCTTCTCTCAAAAACCCCTTGCCTCCTTCACCCCCTGGGGGAAGCACTCTTTGGGTTTGTTTCTACCTGAATCAGTGTTTCTCAAACAGTTATTCTCTGGGTTCTCAAATAAAGGCTCGTTGCCTCTCACTTTGGTCTTTTTTAAGTTCACAGAGGGTTCCACTCCATTTTAAAACTCATTTTTTAAAAAAACACCAGTGTGAGTTTAAGGTAGCTCAAGGCCGGACCCTCCTCTCTTTAGAGAAGAGATGGCGATGGGGAAAAGCTTTCCCTCGGGCGGGGGACGGGAACCCCAGCCGCAGAAAGGATGCAATCTTTGGGGTGGGGGAGGGCACCCCTCGGTGGGACACCCCTTCCCGTTACCCTCTCCTCTGCAAAAGCCGCAGGGCCCCCCAGTGCGCAGGGGAGGAGGTGGGAGCCACACACGCGTCCCCAGGCTCTCACTCCCCGCGCGCCCACCGCGCTCCTCTCGGTGGGGGAGAAGCGGGGGACCCGAGGCCAGAGGCCGGCCGGGGCCCTGCGCCTCAGCTCCGCGCTGCGCTGGCGGGGCGCCCCGGGGAGAGGGCCCGGGGCCAGCGGCGGCCTCGCGGCGCGTCCACATGTGGCGGGGCCGCAGGGCGGGGCGGGGGGACCGGCAGCCCAGGGGGGAGGGCTCACACCGCCGCGAAGTTCCCGGATGGTCGCAGCCTCCCTCCCCGCGCCGAGCGCTTTTCCTGCCCGGCGGCTCCGCCGGCCCCACACACCGGGGAGAAGTTTCCCAGAAAAATGCCCGGCGCGCCGCGGGGCCCTGGAGCCGCCCGGAGCCGCTGCTGCGTGGTAAGGGGCGCGCGGCCGCCGCCCGGGGCGCCCCCGGGTCCGGGGTCTCCAGGGAGGGGTCGTGGGGAGACCCGCAGCGCCCCGGGACCCCGGCGGGGCGGGGCGGGGGGTGGTGGTGGGGGAACTGAGTTCGGGAACGCGGCTTGGTGGGCGCTGGGTGGGCGCTGGCGGGGCCGCGGGGGGCGTCGCGGGCAGGAGGGGGCGCGGGCGCCGCGCGGGGAGGGGCGCGTCTCCGGCCCCGCGGCCCGCGCGCGTCCGGCCGATGGGGCGGGAAGGAAGGGGCCGCGGGGAGCGGGGCTCCGGACGCGGGCGCCTCCCGGGCCGGGCGCGCTCCTGGACGCCGGGGACGCCGGGCCGTCCGGCGGGGATCGGAACCGTCGGCGCCGTCGTTAAGCGCGGGAAGGAGCCGGGGCCGCAGCCGCACACCCACCCCGACTCGGCCGGCCGGTGGGGCTCGGGGCTCCCCCGGGGTCGGTGCTGCCCGGGGAGTGCGCGCCTTTTCCGCCGGGCACTCGTGCCCATCCCGCCGACCGGTGTCCCCCCCACCAGCCTCCCGCCGGGGCTCCCCACCACCTCCCGGGCCGGGGTGCGCGCCTCTCCTCCGGCCTCTCCGAACTCCCCGACAGCTGCCTTTTTCCTGTTAAAATGATTCTCTCCTTTATTTTACAAGAACGGCCAACGAAAGTTGCAAGTGTTAAGAGGAAACAAGTCGCGGGGGGCGGGGGGCGGGGTGGCGAGGACGGGAGGGAGGGAGGGCGGCGGTGCTGCCACCGGTGGGCAGACGGCGAGGTGTCTGGGCGAACAAAGGGTGTGTCTGTCTGTGTGCGGAACCCAACCTGGCCGGACCGCCGGTCCTGCCCAGCCCCGGGGGAGCCGGCCTCCCGGGCCGGGCCCCTGGCCTTATCGCAATGCGTCCAGGAAGCCTCTCCACTGGTCAGCAGCGATGCGGCCCCTCTTTCTGAAAACTGGCTGTCACCGTTGTCCCCTGGAGAGCCACTGGCTCCCACCCCCAATTGCCGACACCAGGTGACCCCAGGCTTCCAGGCCAGGCAGCCCGCGGCCCCTGGGCAGAGCGCCCTGGGTGGGTTTTCTGTTGCCCCTTTCCCAAGGCAATTTCCAACAACAGTACAGTAGCTCCATTTTGATTCATTGGCCTATTTTTCCTTCTCAAAAATGCCTTTTTTCTATAATTCATAAGATAATTTTGAGAGGCTTTCTATTTCTGCTTTTGTAAATCACCTGTTTACTTCTGGAGGTGAAGGAACGCTGCGTCACCCTGACCGGTGTGGTTCAGTTGGCTGAGCGATGTGCCAGGCATGTATCGAAGGGTAGCCAGTTGGATTCCTGGGTCAGTTTCGGGTTCCATCCCTGGTCTGGGTACAGGTGGGAAGCACGGGGTCAATGTTTCTCTCTCACATCACTTCAAGTTTCTCCCTCCCTCTCCCTCCCTCTCCCTGCCTCTTCCTCTCTCTCTCTCTCTTTCTCACTCTCTCTCTCTCTCTCAAATCAACAAAAAAACATATATATGTATATTAAAAGAAACACATCAGTGTTTTTCTATCTTCTCCTTTTGCTGTGTATTTGTACTTGCCTGTTATCCCCAGAGGTTGAGTTTCCCAGGGACCAAATCCCCAGTCCTCTGCAGAAGCCCTTTCCTTACCTGTTGAGTGGAAGTATGCAGAGTACATTCTGCAGATACTACTAAAAATCATAAGGTACGAGGATCACGTGGGGCAATGGGGTGTGAAACCGCCCAAAGCAGCACGGCACAAGGCACATGGGGGCTACCCAGACACTGGGCAGTGTGTAGCAGCAAGACACAGAGGGGTGAAGAGCAAACGTGGCAGGATAGGGGCAGCAAAGAGAAGGTTGTATGGCCTTATCTTTTCAGTTGTCTGTCTCAGGTCCGCTAGCCTGGGATGAACCCTCTTTTGTGGGTTACTGGGTCTGTGTCATTGTCTTTTGATATTTCAGGATGTCGTTTTAGGAACATCTATGTTTTCTACAATGCACATCAGGGGAACAAAATCAAACCAAAGTACCTGTTACCTGTTGCTATAATGTCTTCACGTTTAAACTCCTGATAATTGGGGTTTTTACCTCCCAGAGCCGTGGTCTTCCTGAAGCCTGCCCTCCAGTGAGGTCTGCCACGCTCCCAGTGACTTCCATGCAGAGGCCTCTCTGCCACTGTGGCTCAGCACCCACAGTTACGCCGTGGCATTGGAAGGTTTGGAATGCTTATTCCTCGTGCAAAGACACTACCCACAAATGTGAATCAGGCCACAGGTGGAATCAGGCCAGACACTCATCCGGCACTGAGGGTCCCTGCTGGGGGCCTCTGCTGTGTCCTGTGCTCGGAGCAGTGGGGGACACCTAGCTCAGAAAGAGGTGATGTTTGCCCCCCAAATGCTTACCTTCTGGTAGAAATGAGACATGGTTTCAAACAGCAGGAATGCACCACAGAATGTAGTTAATAAAAGTTAAAAAAACAAACGGTACCGATCAAATACAAGGAATTTAGAGGAGAGCACAAGTACATCCAGCTGGAGGCCGATGGTCCTTCCCTCATTTGCTGGTCCATTTAACAAGTATTTATTAAGTGTCTGCCTCGAGTAGGCACGTGTGCGTTGTGCTTTGCCTTCACTGCTGCCGTTGAGCAGTTCAGGTCCTGCCTCCCTGTGACAAGTGAACACTTCTCACTGGGCCTCCTGGTACTGCCCCGCCAACATTTGTCAAAATCATGACTCTGTCCCTCGTGTACTTCGGAATAATAAAAACTCTAGGCTCACCAAAGCCCCCAGAATACCTTCAATTAGTTGAGTAATGCGATTCCGCCCAACACACTTTAACTAGTCGTTGAAGTATGCTGGTCCTTAGCCATGGGCGTGCCTCGAAGTTTATAAAGGTTTGATTCTGTTAGTCAGGGGTGAGGCCCAGGAATCTAGGTTTTGAAAGTCCCCCTGGGGACGCTGACCTGCGGCCAAGGGCAGAGTTGCTAAAGGTTAAAGCGCGGGCCAGGAATTCGACAGACACTTGCTTCCTGCAGTCCCAACTCTTTGTCATTTACTAGTTCTGCAACCTCTGTGTTTTTTTTTTTCTTTAAAAATTAAAAAAAAACATATATATTTTGTTGATTTTTTACAGAGAGGAAGGGAGAGGGAATAGAGTTAGAAACATCGATGAGAGAGATATACATTGATCAGCTGCCTCCTGCACACTCCCTACTGGGTATGTGCCCGCAACCAAAGTACATGCCCTTGACCGGAATCAAACCGGGGACCCTTGAGTCCGCAGGCTGACACTCTCTCTATTCACTGAGCCAACAGAGGATGACCTCTGTTTCTTTACCTTTCAAACCTACCTTGTTCTGAGCGTGGGATGAAGTCCTGGATGTGGGACACGTAGCAGATGTGCTGCCGGTCAGTATTTGTGGGTTGTTGCTATTCGCGTCAGTGTTCGCTTGTTTAAAGCAGTGTTGATATTCCTCTTTCTTTCTTTTTTTTTTTTTAAATTTTTAAAATTTTATTCTTTTTATTTATTTTTTTTTTAATTAAATCTTTATTATTCAGATTATTACATTTGTTTCTCTTTTTTTCCCCTCCATAGTACCTCTCCACCCAGCTCCCACCATCCCTCTATTCCTCTTTCCACACAGAAGTACGAAAAGAGCCTAAACAGAGGAACTGCTCTTTATATAAATTAACGTTTTTAACAACCCCTTGGCTGTCTGTAGTCTACTGAGAGTTTCACACCAGTCACCGCATGTATTCTCTAACAGCGAAGAAGGAATCTCACAGAACAGAATCTCAGTCCATGGGGCTCCCTGCCCTCGGCGTCTGCTTACCCAGTGGAGCCTACTCTGCTGAGATCATCAGGGCAGACGAAGGGCTGGAAAACCAAAGACTGCTGCCTGCCTGGCCCTTCGGCACCAGGAAGTGTCAGGGTACCGCACTGTGGCCATCACGCAGTGGTCATTGTCAATATGGGGTGACCAGTGGGGCTGCCTGCCCCAGGCCAGATGGCTTTGGTCACAGGGACAGCACCTAAGCCTGTGGGGTGGACATCCCACTGCTTTTGTGCTCGTTAGTGGGCAGGAGTCAGGGAACTTTGATTGATCGGAAACATGTTCATTATTAGTCTTTGTATTAGTTATAAAATGACTTTGATCATACTCAATAAAAGAAAAATACAGCTAAAATAAATAGTCCACACAATTACCTACCATTTTTATTAGTTTAGAAGTTTCAATGAACATGGTTCAGATCGTAAAAACATGTTGCAATGAGGTTATACAAATTTAACATTTTAGCATTGCTTACCATGGATATTTTTTTCCCCATCTAATAAAGCCATCTTCCCAGTGTAACTCAATTTCTTCTTTTTAATTTCCTTTGATCTCTTAGTTATATTAGATTAAGTGAATTGGATTTTCAAAACTTTCTATGATCAGCCCCAAGCTCTAAAAGAGTCTCTCTTTCTTTTTTTCCTATCCACTTGCCTTCTTTTCCTTCCTCCTGCTTCCCCCCCTAACCCCCTTTAACATGACCACTTACTATTTGTCATTTAATTGAATCATTTCTGGTCACACAGCCCTGTGAGGTAGGTCCTGCTCATATATGTGGCACCTGAGGCTAAGGGAAGTGAGCTCACTTGCCCCAGGTCACACAGCTAGGGACAACATAATTAGTATTCTAACCTGGGGCAGTCTGATTCCCAGCTCTGCACTTTTAACCCTTAGTATGGCGGTGTTGCATACTCCTTTTCATGTAGCGGGCTCTTTTCTCTTCCCATCTCTATGCTTTTGCACTGCCAGTTCTCCCCACACAGTTACTTCTTTTCGCTTGACATTGAATCCTATAGATTCTTTATGGGCCACAAATACTTTCTGAGAAGACAAACAATAGACTTTGCTAATGCTCGATAAATGGAGAATATAGCTAAAATGAACAAGAAGCACAATCACCTACAAATTTCACTCGTTTAGCAGCTTCATTTCAACATGGTTCACATTGTAAAAACATGCTTCTCAAGAGCCAAAATGCTCTCTTCTCCATGAGCTGGTTCCTGCCTCTTCTAGTAAATCCTCATACTTGGTTAGTTTAAATGCATGTTCTGTGTACACCTTATAACATAGTGCTACTGTATTCTTAACAGCTGTAGCACATTCTGCTGTAGGGATGGAGATCTGTGACTGGTGCATTATTAGTTATTCATAGTCACCCATTAGAGTTGGCACTGCCAGGGCAGTGACCATCAGCTCACCTGTTAGCTCTTGTTAATGATGCCCAAACAATCAATCCATTGAGTCAAGTCACACAACCAACCAATTCAGTGACAAAATATAGTCATTTCATTGGCATCCACAGGCCAAATGAGCAGTTGGTTGAATTTCACGTTTTTTAAACACTTGTGTGTCTCCTCAGCCCATTTCTGAAGCCTTCCAAGCATTTTTCTATAGACATATGCAGGAGATTTTTATCTGTTG
>PVJN01030612.1:0-25498 GCA_004026805.1 Lasiurus borealis | reverse complement strand
GGCAACGCCTGTGTGTGCAGAGTCCCTGGTGAACAGGACCCGCTGACCAGCCATTGGCCAGGCGGGAGGTGAGGAGAGAGAGAGAGTCAGAGGGGATTCTTCCCGGAACAACCCTTCGAGCCTAAATTCGCTTGGTCAGGTCAGGGAGGTGGGGGGGGCGGGGAGGTAAGAGATCCACCGAAGGACTGGTGTGCATGCCGATAAGCACAGCCAATGGACGCAAGACACTGGGGGGCGGGGGGTGTAAGGGCATGCAGGGGAGTTGGGGAGGGGGCAATGGGAATATAGGTACACATGTAACACATGAATGAAAAATAAAAAATAAAAGAAATAAAAGAAATAAATAAATTCACTTGGTCGCTACCACCCACCCCTCCCTCCTCCCAGGAGCCCCTGAGATGCCCATACCCTCCAGCAGGGGGCGTCTGGCCCCAGTCCCCTCTCCCATCTCCCCTCTCCAGCCGGATGGGTGGGGAACGCAAGCACCGGCTTGCTCTCAGCTGGGAAGGCCTGGGCTCTTCTTTAATTTATTTATTTTTTGATAGTTTTTTTTTTTTTTTTAATTTTCCCCCTCTTTTATTTCATTCTTTCCCCGTAGAGTCTGGAGCCCGGCCCAAAATGCAGCTGTTTGGCCGCATCCACCTCCTGTGGGGGGGACTCCCGCCCAGCTCTCCCTGTGGGGTCCGCAGGCACCTCCCGCTGCCTGGGTCTGCCTCCCGCACCAGGAAGGGGTGCCCCATGGTCCTACACCACCAGGCCATCCCTGCCTGATTCTGGGAATCGCCACTGTCTGGAAATGTCGCTCACCTAACCCAACCAGGCCCCGGACGGAGAGGGGACAGGTCCCCATTACGAGTTCTGCTCCTTCAAGAGTTGATTTAAAAAATCATTTCAACGCCGGTCATGGATTCTTGGAGAGAAAGGGCGAGGGAGAGAGAGAAACACCGATGTGACGGCGATGTGACAGCCTGCCACCGTTGGCCTGTGCCCCGACCGACCGACCGGGAATCGAACCGCTGGCCTCTGGGTGGGCGGGACAATGCCCGGTCGACTGAGCCACCTGGGCCCAACTGCTGAGAAAACCGTGTCTGCGTGTCCCTTCCGAAGAAGCGGGGAGGGGGAGGAGGGAGAGGCAGCCTCTGACAGAGAGGGCCCTGCGCTCCCTCTTTGCTAAACCGGCAGGACCAGGGCTCGAGTGTGAGGCGAGTGACGTCTGTCTGTCCCACGTCTGTGTGTCCCTCAGCGGCACCCTGGCCTTCCCGGCCGGTTCCCACAGTCCCTCCCCTTCTCTCCCTGTCCCTCGCTTTTTGCTCCAGGAAAGCAGCCGGTCTTCCGAGGGAGGACGAAACACAAGGTGGAGGGGATGAGGGCCGGGCACAGACGGACGCTCAGAGCGGAAAGACAAATGGTAGACGTGACTCCCCCGTTCTGCGGCAAACATACGTGCCACTGGCTGAGGGCCAGCCGGGGGCTGGGGCTCTCGGAGGGCGTGGCTGCCTGGTTATCAGGTTCCCGCTCCCCGGAGCCTTCCGGAGGCGGCTGCCAAGAACAGAACGGGGGGATCCAGCCCCCCCGTCTCTCTCTGTTTCTTTTTTCGTCGGACCTGATTTCACGGTTTCCTCTCTCTCTCTCTCTCTCTCTCTCTCTCTCTCTCTCTCTCTCCCCAGGGACCCTCGGCCGCTGCAGCAGGTGGGCTGGGGCGTGGGATCTGGGTCAGGTGCTAGGGTTTCCCCAGCCTTCCCCGGGAGCCGGAGGGACACGGAGGCCCGGCCCCCGCTCAAAGCCACGTGGTGCCCCTTACCCTGGCCTGGCCCTCTTCCTCCCTTCCCCCACTCCCCCTCCAGTGTCCAGCAGGAGAGAGGAAGCTGGGCCTTCCCCGGGAGGTGGGTCCCAGCCCACCCAGCACCCCTCCGTCTGCTCCCCTCTCTGCCGCCCCCCCGCCTGACTCCCCCGCTGGCCTCCCCAGGCCCTCGGCACGGAAGCTCCCAGCCCAGGGCCACCTGAAGCAGCCTCTGCGCCAGGAGCCGAGGCCGCGGCTAGGAGGGGGGATGCTGGGGAGCGAGAAGTGGTGGTGGGGGATTGCAGGGGGCGGGAGGGGGCAGGCCGTGACCATGGCTGGTGCCGGCGATTGCCTTAGGAGGCACGGAAACATTTCACGCCAGTAAGACAAGGTCCCGGGAACCAACCAGCGCAGAGGTCAGATGGGCGGGCGGGCGGGCGGCCAGAGGCATGGGGGGTTCCACAGACGGACAGGTGGGAGGAGGCCTCAGCGCAGCCAGCTGTGGTCCAGTTCCCCCTGAGAGGAAGGCGAGGGGGGGGGAGGGAGGTGTCAAGGACGGGGATCGGGGGGAGAAGTGGAGGAGTCTGGGAAGGACAGGGGAGAGTGCCTCTGCTCGCACCTGCTGGCTCTCGAGGGCTCTCCGCTCTCTGTGGGCTCCTTCACACCCCAGCCCTCCCCCCACCCCCCTCTCTCTCTCTCGCTCTGCCGTTCTCGCTCCCTCCCAGTCGCACACTCTCTGACTCCCAGCCTGGGCTGTGCGCCCTGGGGCAGGGGCCGCGGTGGGTGCTAGGAGGCCGAGCCCACGCCCCCCGCAGGAGCCCACAGCCTCCCGGGCCGTGGACACGGGCCAGCGTGCTCCCGAGGAGCTCCGATCAGAGAGACCGCACTGACCGCCGTGTTCCTGGACGCGCCTCCTGGACCCAAAGCCCGTCATTTGACTTGGCTTCTTCGGTTGTTCCAAGTGTTGGGAACTTTTTTTATGTTTCTCTCGTTTTTGTTTTTCTGTATTTTTTTTTTTAAATATATTTTATTGATTTTTTTACAGAGAGGAAGGGAGAGAGATAGAAAGTCAGAAACATCGATGAGAGAGAGACATCAATCAGCCGCCTCCTGTATGCCCACCACTGGAGATGTGCCCGCAAACAAGGTAAATGCCCCCGACCGGAATCGAACCCGGGACCCTTCAGTCCGCAAGCCGAGGCTCTATCCACTGAGCCAAACCGGTCTCGGCTTGTTTTTCTGTATTTTTATTGATGAAGGGAGATGAGGAGAGAGAGAGAGAAACATCGATGGTGCGGGGAGAATCATGGACGGGCTGCATCTTGCATGCCCCCTCCTGGGGAAATCCAGCCCCACAACCCAGACAGGTGACCTCCTGGGAATCAAACCGTGACCTCCCGGTTCATAGGCAGCTGCTCGGCCGCTGAGTCCCCACGAGCCAGCACCCTCCCCCTCTTTAACCTGCCGTGGGTTTTGTCCTTCCCCCCCCTGCCCCCTCTTTCTCCTTCGCCAGAGCTCGAGGGCCCCCTGGTGGCAGGTTTCACTCGCCAGAAGGACCGAGAGTTTGGCAGCTGGGCAGAGGGCCCCTTCCCGGACTGGCTTGGATGTGTGCTGTGTTGTTGACTGTGCTCAGAGACAAAGAGGGGGTGGGGGAGAGAAACACCGGTGATGGGAGGATCACCGGGCAGCTCCGGGGAGGGACGTGGTGCCTCTGCTCCTGGGTGACCGCCTGCCGCTGTTCGCTTTTTCCTCCTCTGCCGGATTGAGTGCCGGGACGGTGCCATCTAATGAGACGGGTGCGGGGTGCCTTCCCGTGGAGGCCGGAAGCGTGCGAGCAAGCGCCTCACCTGCCGGGAGCGCCCCCCCCCCCGCCGGGCCTCGGCTGCCTGGGCCGATGGGAGTTCTATCCTCCAGGTGTGACTGTGATCCGCAGACCACGCTTTACGCAGCCACTGCCCGTGTGCCCGCCGGCCGGCGCGTTTCCTAGGAGCTTTCATTTCACCGCCCCCGACGTCTGGCGGCCGGAGGGCCGGGCTCTTATAGAAGCGTTTGGTTCTGAACGCGTTTAGGGAACAGGAAAGGCTGGGGTCCTCCAGCACCACCAGCTGAGAAAGGGGGCTTCAGAGCGCTAGCTTTCATTCCCGTTGTCTGCCCGACGTCTGCTTTACCCGCGGGGACCCCGGTGTCCGCTTTACCTGCGGGGACCCCACCCAGTGTCTGCTTTCCCCCGGGGACCCCGTGTCTGCTTTACCAGCGGGGACCCAGTGTCTGCTTTCCCCGTGGTGGCAGATTTGGGGTTGACCAGCGCGTGTCAGGGCAGGTCCCTGTCCATCGCCTGTGAAACTGCCAGCAGGAGCGAAGTGGGGGCCCCTGGAACCCTCGCTCTCTCCAGAAGCACCGATGTGGCAGCGGCAGCTGTTTCTCACTCACCGCCGCCCGCACAGAGAGGTGCTCTCCCGGCCAGAGGGGCGTGGGACCGGGAATGCGGGGGACCCCTCCCCGACCCTGAAAGCGGTGGGAAAGCGCTGAGAAAGCACCGCAGCACCCGCCCCCCGAGCCCGGAGCCCCTCCTCAGGGCCGTGGCCAGGGCCGCGCCACGTCCCAGCCTTAGGTGTCTGTCTGTCCACGCTGGGCAGAGCCGCACTCGCCCGCCAGGACCCGCCTGCCCCCTCGTGCCGGTGCTGGTGCCGGTGCCCGTGGCCAGCGGCCTGTCCCTATGCGGCTCTGCGGCCTCCGCTCCCCGGCGGGGCGTCTCCAGGCTCTGGCGCCCGGCCGAGGCCTCCACACCAGGTGACACGTCACCGGCTCCCCGAAGCCAAGCAGGTGGCGCCGGACGCCATTCCCATGACAGTCGTGTGGGGCCCGGGGGCTGCGTTTCTGTGACGTTGCCTGGCACAGCCGGAGCCCTTGTTCCCGGAGGGGATGCGGGTGCCCTCAGACCAGCCCGCACGGCGCTCGGCCTGTCCACGGGCGAGGCAGGGAGGCCTCCACCCTCGGCGACGCAGAGGCTGGCACATCGCTCCCCCTCCCGCAAGCGTCCCGGCAAGAACGGAAGGACGGGAGGGCAGGGCAGCCAGTGAACAGCGTTTTACCGCCAGCGAGACCCTTGGTACAGAGACACCAACACACATCAGAGAACACGCGCCGCCCGCTGCGGACGGGAAAGCTCTCTCCCAGCACGCTCCTCTCCCGCCCAAACGGTGAGCGTGTAGTGGCCGTGACGGCTCCGCAGCTGGGCCCGGTTATAACGTCACATCACGGAGACCACGCACTAGACACGCAGTGGCAGGCGTGGTTGTGCAGAGAGCACGCGCCACACGCCCTCCTCCGTCCCAGTGAGCTCTCCAAAGGAGACGCCATTGGGGAAGATTCCGAACGGTCTGGGTTTAATCTGAGATTTTCAAAACATCTTTTTAGTTAAAAAGAACTAAATTAAAAAAAAAAAAAGACAACAGCAAACAAACAAAAAAAAACCACCTTGTCAGTCAAACGCAGTCCCGGCGCCGGTCCTGCGCACGGAGCGCCCTGCTCTGGGGACGCTGCCCAGCCCTGGCTGTCCCTGGGCTTAAACACGGGCCTGTGTGGAATGAGACGAAGGGCACAGTGTGACCGGAGCGCCGAGAGGCAGAGGGGGGGGCGTGCACACGGCGCCCCGTGTTCCCGCTGCTGGGAGCGGTCTCTCCGCCAGCGGACACCGGGACACGGAGACGCCCGGGCTGGCCCTGCGTGCTGGGCTCAGGAGACATTCCCCCTCCCCCCCCCACCCCACTGCGGGGACCAAGCGCAGCCCCGGAGCCCCAGCCCCTCCAAACCCCAGAGACGAGGTGGCCGGAGCCGTGGCTGCGAGCACCTGCACTCAGACTGGCGGGGGCTGCCAGGGCCGCGGGCCGGGCGGCTCGCTGGCAGTCAGACTGGCTACCGGGAGGTGAGTGGCAGCCCCCCTCCTGGGGCTGGGGTTCCTGGGGGTCAGGAGCTCACGCCTGCCCTGCCCAGCGGCTCGTGTCCGGTGACAGTGGCTCAGGCAGCCGCCTGACCGGTCCACCCTTACCCCCCCCCCCGGGCCCAGCGGACCCCGGGCTGCTGGGTGGCGCTGCTGGCCTTTCCGAGGAGCAAGGAGGACAGACCAGCACAAAGCGAGACATGGGACGGGCCCACGCTCCCTCCCTGTGGCCGCGGCCTGAGGAGGAGGATCCCGCGACCAGGAACTGCCTGGGGAACCGACCACGAAGAGTCTCGGGGAAATGGAGGGGCCTCCGCGGGTCCGGACGTGCCGGCCGGCTGGACGGGACGTGTCAGCCCGTGTCCCCGCCAGGCCCGCACCGCCCAGCCTGGCCCGCTCTCTCACAGAGGAGCTGGGAGGCAGGGCCGAGGCCGAGCGACAGCCACCCCAGAGCTGCCTTCTCTCACGGCCCCTCCCGAGCCTGTGAGGCAGACGGACAGACGGGGGACGGTGCGGGAGGTTAAAAAGCCCTGCCCGTCGCTGCCGCTCAGCCGCTCTGGGGCCAGGAGCTCTCTGGCCGAGCCCGTGGGGGAGGTGGGTGCACAGCGCTGCCGCGCGGGCTGGGGATGGGGAAGGCGGGCGCTGCATCGCCCACGGCAACGGGAGCTGCGGAAGTGCCACCCTCTCCACGGAGCGACCGTGAGACCGACACGCTCCCGGAGGAATCTCTGGCGTCTGACCGGCCCGGTCCTTCCGGCAGGAAACCCACGGGACGCTTATATTTAACTTTTTAACACAACCCGACAACATTTTCTTAAATACATCTGCAGGGGGCGGGGGTGGGGGGGCGGACTGGGCCCTGTGGGTCCGGGGCTGCAGTGATGGGGGGCAGGCCGCCTCGCTGCCCCGGCCACACGGCCCGAGGACGCCGCGGGCTCCGCTAGCGGCCGTGGTGACCGTTGGGGAGGAGGCTCCTGTCGGGCCCGAGTCCGTTCTTCAAGCAGTCTCTGTCTCTGTCTCTGTCCTTGTCCTTGGCGGCCGCTTCCTTCCCCGCCTCCTCCTCCTCCCCCTCGTCTTCGTAGTCCTCCTCGTCGTCACTCCTCACGTCCTGGATGTTCTGGACAGAGGAGAGAGGGCTGTGAGTGACAGCGGCCAGCCAGCCTGGGATGAACGGGCAGAGAAGGGGGCCCAGTTCGGAGCGATGGCCCCCGGGTCATAGAAACCCGCATCCAAACAAGCAAGCACGCACCGGGCCAGACAGGGCGTGAGCACAAAGCAAACCTCAGCCAACGTAAAGCACTGACACAGGCAAAGGATGCTTTAGGTCGCGACGGAATTATACAGAAGACAAGGTCAAACAGAACAGGAAAGCCCTGGCTGGTGTGGCTCAGTGGATAGAGTGCTGGTCTGCAAACTCAGGGTCCTGGGTTTGATTCCGGTCAAGGGCAGATCCCCGGGTTGCAGGCTCGATCCCCAGTGTGAGGTGTGTAGGAGGCAGCCACTCAATGATTCCCTCTCATCCTTGGTGTTTCTCTCTCTCTCTTCCTCTCTGAAATCAATACAAATATATTTTAAAAAAATAGAATGGAAAAATCTCAAAATCTTGGAAATTAACACACAAATAATCAATGAATCACAAACTATACTTCAAGAAACATTAGAAAATATTTTGAACTAAAGTGAAAACACAATATTTCAATGTTGCTGGGATATAACTAAAGCAGTATTTACAAGAAATTTCATAGCATTAGATGTTTATATTCGAAAAGAAGAAAAAATAATTTACTCACAAATAAAT
Source organism: Lasiurus borealis (assembly GCA_004026805.1). Taxonomy (NCBI): domain Eukaryota; kingdom Metazoa; phylum Chordata; class Mammalia; order Chiroptera; family Vespertilionidae; genus Lasiurus; species Lasiurus borealis. Next base: position 17,980 of record PVJN01030612.1, on the reverse strand, counting down.
AATTTAAGCTTATTGTTAAATAATTTTGAGCTTTCACCTTAAAATATTAGAAAAAAAAGAAAATAGGTCCAAAGCAAGCAAAAGAAAGAAAATAATGTAAAACAACAACAACAACAACAACAAAACCAATGAAAGCAGAAACAATACAGAAAAGCAGTAAAACCAAAATCTGGTTCTTTGAAAACATCCATAAACCTGATACATCACTAATAAGGCTGGCAAAGCAGAGAGAAGACACAAATTACCAGAAAACAGGAAGGGGCGATGCCTGTCAACATCGCAGGCGGCACCCCGAGATTAGTGACAGAATGCCAGGCACAACTGCACAGATAGCATCGCACCACTCAGGGAGGTACCAGTAGACCAGTTTCCCCACAACTGCCATCACCAAAGTTCAGCCAAAGTGGTCTAGGCAGCCCAGAGCGTGAGGTGACGATGAAAGAACTGAAATCTGTAGTTTAAGTTTTTCTGAAAGAGAATTATCATCAGGTGCAGATGGTTTCACTTGCAAGTCCTATGAAACATACACAGAAGAAATAACACCAAATCTCCACAATGCCTTCCATAAAATAGAAGACAGAAAACTTCTATTTTATGAGACCGGAACTACCCTGACACCAAAACCAAACAAAGACCAAATAAGAACAGGTATCTAGAGAATAATATCACTAACAAACATAAATATAAAAGTCCTCCACCAAGTATTCCAAATCAAAGCCAGGACAGTATAAAAAATAATAATACACAATGAAGTAGGATTTGTCCTAGTAATGCAAGGCCGGTTCAATATCTGGAAATGAATGAATGTAATCTCTTCTATTAGCAACCTAAAGAAGGGAAAACAGATGATTATTTGATAAAACTCAACATTCATTCATGATGAAAACAAAATGCTCAGCAAGGAATAGAAGCTAACACCTACTCAACGGCGACTGACTGACAGCTTTCCCCTAAGACTGGACACAGGGCCGGATGTCCACGCTCACCACTGCTATCCACACTGTACGGGAATCTTAGCCAATGTAAAGGCACAAAGGAAACACGGCCACACAGACTGGGGAGAAAGTGCTCCCGCTTGCAGGTGACATGATGATCTACGGAGAAAATCCCAAAGAATCTTTTAAAACACTCCTCGAATTAGTCAGGTTAGCACTAAGCCTGCAAGATATGAGGGCAACACAAATTCTCTCTCTCTCTCTCTCTCTCTCACACACACACACACACACACACACACACTTTTGATTTCTACACACTCCTGTAGTATGCTGGAAAATGTCCTTGTTCCTGGAACTTCGAATGTTAACTTCTCTGGTAACGTCTGCACATGTGGCTAAGTCAGGATCTTGGGATGAGAAGATGACCGGGTGTATCCAGATGGTTCTAAGTGCCATCGCAGGGTCCTTGTGAGAGAGGCGGGCAAGGCCTCACACTCAGAGAAGAAAGGCGAAGACAGAGGCAGAGGTGGCGTGATGTGGCCACAGGCCCGGCTGACAGCCGCCAGGAGCGGGGAGAGGCAAGGCACAGGTCCTCCCTTAGAGCTTCTAGCGCGAGCACGTTGAACGCCCGGCCCCGGGCCGCAGGCAGCCCACAATGAGCACTTTGTAGCCCGGCCAAGTTAACAGAAGGTAAGAGACGTTTTAAGAACAATTCCGTGACTTCGTTTTTACAATATCCAGTCACACATAATTGTTACTAACGGATTACAGCGTTCGCTAATGGCTGATGACTGTAATCGTGCTGCATTCATTTCCCTTACACGCCTTACGCGCAGGCCACCATTTCCCTCCACTAATACCAGCAGCAAATATTTTAGCAGCCGATGGCCATATTATTAGCCTTGGACTGATGTGTTTGGTGTGCACAACAGGAAATATTTCTCTTTTAGGAAACAAGAAAATAGTTTTATTTGCTTTACACTTATTCATTTGTGCAGTGATTCAGTGTCTGGTAATTTAATGGTCAGGAAAAAGCACTAACTTTTATTAAAACTTTCTATTATTTTATGTTAACAATTACTAACTTCATCTCTTTCTATTCCGCATGTCTCTATCGAGATAAGCCTACATTTCTATGAAAATTGAGGGTTTTGTGCTTTTGCGGCCACGTACACTCACACCTGTGTGTGTGGCCCGTGTTGGCCTTTGAGTTTGACGTGCTGGCTCCCGTGGGACACAGCTCTGCCACACCTTGTTCTTCATTCAAAACTGACCCCTCGGGGCGTGCAGGAGGCTGCTGATCAACGATTCTCTCTCATCATGGAGGTTTCTCTCTCTCTCCCTCTCCCTGCCTCTCTGACATCAATAGCCATGTATTTTTTAAAAACAACGGGATGACCCTCAGGTGAGGAGTAACAAAGAAAAGCAGGCGCACTGGCCCGGGCTGTGCGGAGCCTGAGCCCAGAGGTGAGCTGGTCCTCAGGGCCCACATCGCCCTGAGCCACAGCGTCAGCACCTCCCTTCCAGGAAGAGGCCCTGCACCACGAGAACCCGGTAAGCTGTGGACGCCATCGTCACAAAGGTTGGGGAGCAGCCCTGACATCTGGGGGCAGGGGCTGGCACCAGCCACCCCAGGGTCCACTATGTCCAATGGGCTGCCGGGCCGCATGCAGGGGAAGCCCTGGTCCCAATGCCTGAGTCCGGAACCTAATGCCAGTGACACTCGAGCACAGCCGCTCCTGATGGCTGGAATGTTTTCTCAATTTCCCAGAATGCAACGGGGCACACACATCAGAGGCAGACTGCTTTCTTCTGCTCAGAACTTCAGTTTCAGAAAAGCTCGCACCAACGGCAGGACTACCAGTGCCGCCCACGACCCCAGCGCAGCCCTGGTGCCGGCTGTGTGCGCAGCTGCCCCGTCCACAGTCGGTCTACATATAAGCAGATGGCATCTACCGGCTTCAAGCATGTTGTTGAGTGAAGCCACACACACATGTTACACGTGAAATGCATATCTATCAGAAATGTCTTTCTTCTCATTTCTTTTTCATTCTGGTGAGGCATTGCACTGCTTTCTGAAATTATAACTGCAGGTGAGTCATATGAGCCAGGAATTTAATTTCAGGCTCATGCGGGGTGTGGGTCCAGCAGGAGGGAGGGCCCCTGCCTGAACCGAGGAGTCGGGTTCAGAAAGGACTTCCTGGGACTGGGCGCTTGTGTGATGGACATGTGGGTGGATGCGCATGACAGGAGCCTGGATAATGGAACTGGACATTGTGTGGCATGTGATATTACCAAAACCACACGTTACATTCCAAGGCGGCATGGATGTGCGACCTGTAACAGCCCAGCCACAGGCCTGACCCTGAGGGGACTTGTTCTCCTGCCCTAGAACTCCTGTCTCCACCGCCACCTGCCACCCGCTGGGCAGCGTCCGGGCGAGAGGAGGAGACTGGCCGGGCGCAGCTGCCCGCTCCCTGGAACCCACTGGCGCTCTGTGATTTGGCACCAAGAGCGGCGTCCACCGTGCTGCTGCCGCTGCTGCTGCTGACAGCTGACACTTACACGTGCGCCCTGTGTGCCAGGCAGCGCCTTGAGGGCTCAGCTGCAGGGAGGCAGGTCCCAATGCCAGCAGCCATGTCACAGGTGAGAACGGAGGAACGGCGAGTTCACACCAGGCGGGGGGAGGGTGAGGTCTGAGGAACGGGGGCCTGTGCTCAGCTAGTTCCCTGACTGCTCAGCAGGAAGTTACTTGGGATTAAAAAATTACTTTAAAATGGTTTCTTGTGCTTTTTAAAAGCCCCCAAATGCGTTAAAGGATATGCCACCGCATTTTAATTATGATCTTGGTTAGTCAATGCATTCATGCACTCACTCCTTTTCACTTCATACAAATATTTTACATTAATGTTCTAGTTACTTCAAATAAGGACGTGTTTGAGCATGGCTGCTGTGACTCGGTGGTTGAGCAGCAACCCTTGCACTGAGAGGCCGCGGGTTTGATTCCCAGTCAGAGCGCATGCCCGGGGTTTGGGCTCGGTCCCTGGTTGGGGGTGTACAAGAGGCAGCGATGGATGTTTCTCTCTCATCAATGTTTCTCTCTCTCTCCCCCCTCCCTTCTGCTCTGAGATAAATTTTTAAAGAGGAGTGAGTGCGTGAAGAATAACTAGAACAGGAGGAGCATGCAGCGAGGGGACCGGGCCGCGGCCTGGCTGTGCAGGCAGTGACTGTGTGCCCTTGCCGCAGGCCTCACTCCCTCGTGGTGACGAGAGGGCTCCTTTCTCTCCCGCCAACGGTGCAGCTGTGCCAAGTGTCACTCCGTGAACTCGAGGCGCACTGCCTGTCCCTAGCAGATGGCGGGCCGGCTGTCAAGGGGCTGGTTGTCCACCTGCCTTTACGGTTCCTCTCTGTGTGCTGGCTGCGCGCCACGCTGAGTTGTCGCAGACACAGGCTCGGGGTGGCCCGCACCCAGCATGCTGGTTGCCAGGAAGAAAAGGAAAAGCTGAGGGACGATCGAGTTCTAGGGATGGTAAGCAGGCTGCACCCTTCAGTCCTCCCGGCGGCACTTCTCCCGTTTGCAGGGGAATGACCAGGGAGCACAGGGCTCGCCATGCTCCCCGCGGAGGGGTGCGGCTGGCAGCGCATCGCCACGTCACCACTGACGGGACCCTGTGAGGGTTCAGAGCCAAGTCTTGGTCTGGAGCAGCAAGATGCCTGTCCCCACGGTGGGCACATGCCGGGTCCTGAGGTGACAGTGCTGTGGCTCTCGTGAGGCTTGTGACCACAGAAGCAAAGGTAGCTCCTCACTCACTGCAGGCATGCACGCATGCATGCACGCAACGACTGACTGGCTAGGAAACCAAAGCGCGACCGTTTCAAAAAGCGCTGTCACCACTGCCGTCTTCCGCAGTCTACCATGCAGCGTCATGGAGGCCGTGAACAGACGCATAAATTATTCATAACTTTCCACCCAAACAGCGTGGTTTGCTTTCCCAAATTCTGTATTCATTTGCATATTCAGAATTACTTACGAAGGGCCTACCAGGCAGAAAAGCTTAAAGGGACGAGTTCTCTCTCTCTGTTATAAGATTTAAAGGAAATTTTTGGAGATCTACAAACTTCTGCACTCCCAGGTATGAAATATTGGAGAATTAGTCACTGTAGTAACAACTAAGATGGGTGTTAAATACTCGATTTTTATGAAATATTGCTGACAACTGACTTGCTCGTTGTTATCTAAGAATGTCACCTGCCACCTCTGTCCCCTCCCCGCTGCGCCACGAGTGCACCTGCCTGAGACAGCGCTCTCTCCGAGGCGGCTCGGCTTTGGACGGAGAGGTCAGACCTCGGCCCCGGCTGCACCTGCCATCGGGAGCGGCTGCCACTGCGCCCACGAGAGACCGGGACTTCCGTCCCTCGGCCCCGCCCCTGCCCGCCGGGCTTTAAGGAGGCTGGGACAAGCCTTAGAGACGAGATCGATGACAATCACCATGAAGCCAAACGGACCCTCCCTGGCATCGAGCTCCGTCCTGCTGGCCCCGCCCGGCCTGCGGCTACTGTCCCCTCAGGTAACGGACAGCGGCTGCCCAGGGACAGGAGCTCCGGGAAGGCCTGACCCAAAGCTAAGGCAACTGGTCCGGTGTCCGTCCTCCCTCCAGCCCCTGGCCCTGCAGCTGTCTAGCTGCCCAGTCGCATCCTTATCTCAGTCACTTCCGCTCTGCCAGTCACTGCGAGATAAAACAGCTTCGGCAGAGAAAAGAAAAACTCTCTAGCACATTAATAAACTAGAACCAGTCAATGAAACACTTCTTGGCACTCCAACGAAACGGAGTTTCTGCTCCTTAACGGAGAATCTGCTCTCAGGAACACAGCTCAGGTCGGCAGTTGACATTTTTTAAGAACACCCTCTCAGAACCAGGTTTGGGAGTCATGCAGCTGGAGCCTGGTTTCCCACACTCTGTCTCACAGAGCGCTGAGACCTGGAGAAAAGTCAACTACCGCCACGTCCACGTAAAGGTCAGCTCCTCAAGGGTCACTGAGGCCCGGGTACTCCCTGGGGTAGGACACCGAGGTAATGAGAGGGCGCAATGAGCTCATCAGACGAAGGACCGGCATCTCCACGGCCTGCGAGCCACTCTGTCCGACGAGGACGCCGCTGTGTCAGACACGGTGGCCAGCTGTCACCGTGAGAGCCCTCTGAGCCACCATGTGTGATTCCGCGCAGAGCAGCGGGTCTGAGTTTTAACCTGCCTCAAAGCCACGTCAAGGCCCGCTAGTCCGTGAGGCGCTCCCTCGTCCCCGAGGCGATGCCTCTCGTCTTTAGCACCCGGCACCCGCTATCCTCCCCTCCCCGCCCCCAGGCTGCGCTTCCTCACGGCGGGCGGAGGCCGCTCCGCCCTGTCCCGAGGCGAACATCAGAACCGAACTCAAAACCCAACGATATCCCGCTGACTGCACTGTCTTACGTTGTGCCATTTCCAGAAAGAAATGACTGCCAGTGACACACAGGATTCAGAGAGGGGGAGAGGACGCAGGGAGAACTTTCTGTGCCCGGCAGGTGCTCTCAACCTTTGTTCAGCTGTCACCACAAAGCTCGTCCCAGCCTGGGCAAACCCAGACGCAGGGGACAGGCTCTAAAGAGCGGCCATCAATTCTTAGAGACAACGCTCTGAAAATTAACTTGTCCTCCAAGAAAAGCTGTTTCTCAAAAGCACCTTGGAGACCTGCTCAATGAAAAGTCTAACTAAATTTATAGAAAAAAAAATTAATAATGATCAAAATTTTAAAAATTAATTCTGGTTAATTATACATTAACTAGAATGTTCCATGGTCTGGGCCTCTCCTTCAACCTGGCCCTGAAGTCTACTTGCTAAAAATAATGATGCCCTTGCACTGGCTGGTTTGGCTCAGTGGATAGTGTTGGCCTGCAGACTGAAGGGTCCCAGGTTCAATTTTGGCCAAGGGCACATGCCTGGGTTATGGACGTGATCCCCCACCAGGGGGCATGCAGGAGGCAGCCGATCAATGATTCTCTCTCATCATTGATGTTTCTATCACTTTCTACCTCTTCCTTCTTCTCTAAAATCAATAAAATATATTTAAAAAAGTAATAATAATGCCCAGCCGGTGTGTCTCAGTAGCTGATGTCAACCTATGACCCAAGAGTTCCCACAGTTAGATTCCCAGTCAGGGCACCTGCCCAGGTTGCAGGCTCCACCCCAGGGCATGGTGTGCAGGAGGTAGCTGATCAATGACTCTCTCTCTCTCACTGATGTCTCTCTCTCTCTTTTTCCCTCTCCCTCCCTCCTCTCTGAAATCAATGTTAAAAGTACTTCCAAATGAAATGGACAGGAACGGGCATGTTTACAGAGAGTAACAGGACTGGGACAGCACTGACCTTGGTGAAGATGCACCGCTTGAGCATCTTGAGGATGAAGTAGCCCCAGTACAGGTGCAGGACTTGCAGGACCATGAGCTGCAGGTTGAGGAAGATGTACGAGAAGAAGGGCTCGAGGTAGAGCATGGGGATGACCAGCGTGCAGTACAAGATCCTGTTCAGGCAAACAGAGGAGAGCGTTGTGTCCCAGTCCCAGGACTTGTGAGCTTTCAGCGAGAGCACGGCTTTTCTCCCCCCACAGCACGCAGCATCCACCTCATCTCTGACCATGTCCGGGAAACGCTCAACAGACAACCACGTGACAGCATTACCTTCATACCATGACTGGCCGCCACAGAGAGCGTGGCCTGCCTCCTGCGAGGAAAGTGCAGCCGGGATGTTTAGAGCCACCCAGCCTGTGCTCCGACGCTCCGGTGCCTCAGTTTCCTCTCTGCAAGCATGCATGGACCCCACCCCCTCCCGGATCTGGAGAACAAACAAGGTCCTGCAGGGATAGGTGGGGTTGTTATGACGACACCATCTCATTCATGTGGCATCAAAGGGGGTGGGGAGTTCTACAAAAGTCCGTTTTCCGGGTAAGGAGGCTCCGAAAGAAGCACCAGTTCTACTGCCCGGCCCACTTTCCAGACAGACTCTCCCTCCTCCCCCCGGGGACACAGTGTGCTCGCCCTGGACGGCCTCACACCCGGCGCCTCCAGGGGCCACGGCGGCAGGACGGGCGCGAGTCCCTTCCCAGCCCCGCACCCCCGCATCGGCGTTCCTGCACAGTGTGCTTGTAAGTGTCCTGTTCTCGTTACCAAAGTAACTGGGCCTACAAAGCAGGAAATAAAACTGGAAGCTGCCCATAATGTCAAACACACAGCACTGTGACTTTTGTGTAGGAGCCCTCCATGGTATCCTATGCATATTTATTTTATTTAAGATAACATGCAGTGGAGTTAACTACTTTTGGTTTGCTCTAGGAATTATAGTATAGCCCAGGTGTGTGTGGCGCCACCACGAGGGCACCGACAGTTCCGTGGCCCCTGCCCTTGTGCCACCCCCGTGTAGCCACACCGTGCCCTCATCGGCCCTCCGTCCCTTGACCTTTATCCTTGTGGGTCAGCTCTGAGTCCCCCCTCTCCCAGCGCAGAGCCTCTGAGATTCACCCAAGTTGTCCCGGCTCTCAATAGCATGTTCCTTTGATTACCAGTGGTCTTCCATTTCGTGGACATACCTCAGCTGGTCTATTCACCCACTCTGTATAACCACGATAATAGCCCTTCTCTGTTTTATTTATGCAAATATTTTTAAGCTTAGACATGACAGAAAAATACAGAGGGTAAGTAAAAATCACCTAAAACATCACAACTCACAGGTAACCCAGTGCGCTGTGGTGAATCTAATTGAAGACACCTGTCCTGCAAACAATAAAGGCCCTTCCCCTTCCGCTCCCCAGGACCACGTGTTTTCACAGAAGAGGGACCGCACTCCGCATCTGACTTGTGTACCGGCTGTTGTCACTCAGTGACGTGGCGCAGAGCTTGGTCCGCGTCCACGTCCACGAACAGAACCGGGGCCCAGACAGCACTAGGTAAAGGGCAGACAGCATTTCACTATTTGGTCTGAGCTGTTTAGTCTCTGTTGCAACCACTCAACTCTACTATTGCAGCGGTAAAGCAGCTATCGGCAATACATTCATCCATCAGTGGGTGTGGCTGTGTGCCAATAAAACTTTATTAACCAAAAGTTCGTGGGCTAGCCAAAACCGGTTTGGCTCGGGGAATAGAGGGTAAGCCTGCAGACTGAAAGGTCCCAAGTTCAATTCCGGTCAAGGGCACATACCTTGGTTGCGGTCACATCCCCAGTAGGGATGTGCAGGAGGCAGCTGATGGATGTTTCTCTCTCATTGATGTTTCTAACTCTCTATCCTTCTCCCTTTCTCTTTGTAAAAAATCAATGAAATATGTTTTTTAAAAGGTCTGTGGGTTAGATTTGGCCTGTGAGCCATAGTTTGCCGGCTGCTACCATCCTATGCAATAGCTGCACAAAATTTGATAAAAAACATATTTAAAAAAATTAGAAATGAATGTCCTTGTTCTAAGAAATAACACAGAAGTATTTAAGACTAAAAGGATCTGATGTTTGCAACTTTCAAATAGTTCAGAAAACATGTGTGTGTGGGTGTGTGTGGGGGTGTGTGTTGAGAGAAGAGAGAGAAGGAATGACAAGCACACGGGACAGACACTCTCCAGTAAATCGGGGTAAAGGGCGCAGTGCGATTCTCTAGAGCAAATGGGACTTGCCGGGAGCTGGGCATCACGTCTAAAGCAGTGAGGAAGGGAGCATCGGGCTAACCTGTGGCCGAGGCCCCATAGCCAAAGCTGCTCTGACACGAAGCAGGGGCTGTGCTGCCCTCACCAAGGTGCACACACAGCGGGTTGCCCCTCGTGGGGTCAGGGAGGGAGCACTGAACAAACACGCGGGCAACGCACTGTCTGATCCCCACAGGGCGGGACTGGAAAGTCTGGTTCGGAGATAGGCATCTGCAGCTGCGGCCGGGAGCTGGGGGAGCGGCGCTTCCCGGGAGCCTCCCCGCTCCCCCCCTCCACCAACCCCCCTCCCCCCGCACCACGCCCCCTCCCCTGGCCCTGTGCCCCAGCGGGGTCCTGGCAGCCCGGCTCTGCCCCTGACTGTCGCTCACGGCACCTGGTGATGCACGTCAGCCAGAGCCTGCGGGTGCCTCCGCTGCCTGGTCTCTTCCTTCCTTCCACTGTCCTCTCTCCGGCCGCCATGCCAAGTCCCCCATGTCCTCCTCCCCCAGCATTCCCCTGACCACGAGGGCCAGGGCACCGGGGGTGAAAAACACAGTCCCACAAGCATACCTTCCCTCGGAGCTAAGGAGCTGAGGATTACTCACAGCTGGAGATGATTTTGTTTTTGTAAAAAAAAAATTTTTTTGAAGGTCAGCACTGTATTAATAATTTTTAGCCCAGCTGGCATGGCTCAGTGTTTGAGCATCAACCCATGAGCCAGGAGGTCACAGTTCGATTCCCACTCAGGGCACATGTCCAGATTGCAGCCGACCCATGAGTCTCTCTCATCATTGTGTTTCTGTGTCTCTCTCCCTCTCCTTTCCTCTGTAAAGTCAATAATATATATGTATATATATATAAACATAAGCTTGAAATTGAAACACTTCTGAATAAACATGCAAACAATAGGGTGACCAGGCAACTCCATTAAAGCACTTTGGACAGTGCCAGTGGCAATTTCTGCCTCCTGGTAAGAGCACCATGTTTAGCGAGCCCACGCCACTCCCTCTGGCCTCGGTGAGAGAGAGTCACTGGGGAAAACAGAGGAGCGGGAGAGGCACAGAGGGAGCCACGCAGCGCCAAGGCCCGGGAGACCCCGGGAGCGCACGGAGCCTCTGCGGGGGGGAGTGGGGGCAGGGGCGGCCAAAGGGAGGGAGACACTGATCTCACCCCCAGGGCGCAACACAGGCGTCTGGAAAGGCCCCCACCGCGGCTCTCCCACCTCTGAACCCCCGGATCGCCTCTCCTCTGCGCGTGGCTCGCTCCCTGGGAAACCCAGCCCTATCTGGACTCTGCGACAGCCTGGCAAAGGGTGTGCCCTGCAGGGACAGGGCTGGGACAGGGTGTTGGATCAGCGACAACAGGGACTCTCTTTCCTCTTTGGCATCACGAGGTGATGGCCTGTGCGACAGGTTCAAACTGCTGGGGGAACTGTTTCAGCTGGAGCGCAAGGCACTGCAAAGGAGTCTTCCCGGAAGCATTGAAACCCACCTCCCAACCTTCCGATACAGTCCGCCCACCTCCCAGGCAGCGCACGTCGGCAGGACCAGCACAGGAACGCTCTTACCAGCCAAGGAGACGTTTACAGTCAAGTCTGTTAGGACTGGTCAACTTGCCGAGGCCGATGTGGCTCAGTGGATAGAGTGTCGGCCTGCGGACTGTAAGGTCCCAGGTTCAATTCCGGTCAAGGGCATGGACCTTGCTTGTGGGCACATCCCCAGTGGGGGGCGTGCAGGAGGCAACTGATTGATGTCTCTCTCACATCGATGTTTCTAGCTCTATATCTTTCTCCCTCCCTCTCTGTAAAAAATCTATAAAATATATTTTTAAAAAAGAATAATCTCATAGCATCATTAAAAAAAAAAAACAACAACACTGGTTAACTTGCAATCTCTAACTCCCAGAAGACAGCAAACGGTGCTATGGGCTGCTCTCTGACCTCACTGAAGTATCAAGGTCAAGACCATGCCAAATGCATGTGACTAATTCTCCTTGAAATCCAGAAATGCAGGCCTGGGAATGAGTCCTCAGACGGGGTTTTTAAAGTCAGGGACGTGTGGGAAAGCAGCGAGCCACCTCCACAGTCACGCAACCCCAGCCCTGTGGCCAGCTGTTGCTGGGCAAGCAGCGGCTTGCGTGTGGACTCTGACACCGTGGGAAAGTGAAGGGGAGGGCCTGCGTGGCTGAGTCACAAGCCAGCCACGGCTCGGTGCCGGGGCCGTAAAGAGCTCCCGCGGACGAGCTCCCTGGGGCCCGCTTTTGCAACACCCGCACGTTCTTGGAAATGGCTCCCATCAAGAAATGGAGCCCCACTTCCCTTCCCTTCCATCTGAGCGGACCCCCTGCCCGGGGCCCAGGACAGAAAGCAAGGCTGGAAGTGGCGCGGCATGACTGCTGGGCGAGGCTATGAAAGAGAGACAGCATCTGCCTCCCTCTCTCTCTCTTTTTAAAAATATGTTTTTACTGATTTCAGAGAGGAAGGGAGAAAGGGGAGAGAGAGAAACTTCAACGATGAGAGGGAATCATGGATCCGCTGCCTCCTGCATGCCCGCTACCGGGCATGTGCCTGACCGGGACTCGAACTGTGACCTCCTGGGTTCACGGGCTGATGCTCAACCACTGGGCCACGCCGGTTGAACCGTCCCAATCTCTCCTGAGCTCTGAGGAGGTCAGGCCGGCGGAGGGACCATGTGTAGCTGCTCCATCTGACAGCCCAGCTGCAGCCCTAAGCAAACAGCACACCAACCACGTTTGCATGTGGGTGAGGGAGCCTTCAAGACAACCTCAGCTGACTTCCCGGCACCATCTGCCCGAGACCACAGGAATGCAAACCGCGGAGCCGAGGCCAGGCAATTCCCAGAACCAGCGCGATAATAATAATCAATAAACGGGGTACTTTTAAGAGTGAGGTCTGCAAACTATGAACTGTGGGCAAAATCTGGCCTGCGACCCGTTTCCTACAGCCTGTGAGCTAAGCTGGGTTTGGCCCATTTTAAAGAGACAAAACAATACGAAGAAAAGTATGCAACAGAGACCACACGTGACCCTCCGTGGCTTAAAGTCCTTATTCCACGGCCCTTCCCAGGAGCGTGCTCCCGCTGGCTTCAGCCACGGCGTTTCCAGCAGGGCTGCTGTGCGGGTGCGGGCAGCGGGGACACAGGGACCGTACAGGAGTCAGCGATGGCCACACCCTGGACGTGGAGTATCACAAAACTCGCGCTGAAAAGCCACAGCTCAACTGTTATCTGCAAGTCACTATCCATCGCGTCATTAAGGACTGTCGTGCAATCTTCTGGCTGCTCACACACCTGCTCAGCCAGAGCAAAGTGACAGCAATGTGATCCATCAGCCAAGAGGAGTAGGACAAGCCTGGTCTCAGATCTGGTTCCAGATTAAACTCCAAAGTCGACAAGACTCACTAATCATTTTGGTGATTAGTAGCTGGCATTCACGGATACTGTCACAGACACTGTTCCAAACGATTTTATGGGCATTATTTCAGCTAAGCCTCACGATGACCCTTGTTTCCATTTTACAGATGACAGCACTGAGGGGCAGATAAATGGTCTAAGCTGCTCACAATCACCAGGCAGTAAGTATACAGGCAGGATTTGAACTCAGGACTGACTTCCACCCGTGACCGTAACCTCTGCACCGTGCCTCTCCTGGCCAGAGAGTGTCTAATCAAGACATGCGGTCCTGGTTTAAAGAATGCAGATGTGCCCAGCCAGCACGGCTCAGTGGTAGAGCATCAACCTAAGAACCAGGAGGTCGTGGTTTGATTCCTGGTCAGGGCACAGGCCCAGATTGTGGGTTTGATCCCCAGTAAAGGGCACGCAGGAGGCAGTGGATCAATGATTCTCTCTCACTGATGTCTCTCTCTCTCTCTCCCTCTCTGAAATCAATTAAAAATAAAAAATAAAAAGAATGCAAATGCTCCCCTAGGGAGGGCAGCGCCCTGTCCTCTCTGCCCAGACTTTCCTGGATGCCAGTCAAGGGTGCAGTCCATCCGCCAGGAATGTGGCCTTACCCTGGCCTCTGGCTCTTTCCCCTGGAACTCAGGAACTCCAGTGGCCCTCAGGTTTCTGCCGAGAGGATCGAGACTCCTGGGCGAGCCCCAGACTCTGCGTGGTGACAAACTGTCCTTCCCAACCATCAGAGGCCGCCTCCCGCTTTCCTCCTGGTTTCTGTCAACCCACACACAAGACCGCAGCTTTCTGCCAAGGACTGGCTGTCAGGGAAGGCGCAGGCTCCCCGCGGCCAGCCCGGGGTCAGGAGCCAATCGGCATGGAAAGGACACGCAGACCACGGTGAGGACCAGCGCTGGTGAGGGAAAGAGCATCGCTTTTCCCACCCAGGAGCCGGCAGCCACAACAGCCGTCGCATGTGCTGTGCAGACTAGTGCCAAGACAGACAGGGCCTAACCCAGGGCTGGCCGCAATTAACGGCGGTTATAATGACTGTAATTTTGACACAGAACATGCCTCTCCTTTAAAGAGCCGGCCAAGGACATTTCACTGGACTAGCTGCAAAAGCTGTGCATCACAAGGAAGATGCACATTCGTGGGCAGGACAGAGAGGAGGAGGGGCAGTCTGCCCACTGGGCCACAGCTCCTATCTCCCTGTCACGAGCCTCTGCCACAGCAGCAGGTGTTAGCTTTTTGTGTGTGATATATGTAAATGTAACTATATATTACTATACATATAACTACATACATAAGTATATATAAAACTATATCGATAAAATCATATATAACTATATATATATAACTTTATATATATAACTGGTACCTTGAGATACGAGTGCCCTAACATACGAGATTTTTGAGATACGAGCCGTCGAGTGAGCGATTTTTGCTTTGAAATACGAGCAACAGTTGAGATAGGAGTCATCTCGCGGATCAGCCGGCCGCACACGACCCACCATTTTACCGCGACTCAAGCGTCTCATAGCTTCCCACGCCTCAAGGTTACGGAACGAATTAAACTCGTATCTCGAGGTACCACTGTATATGTATTAATTTCAGAGAGGGAGAGAAAAACATCCATGATGAGAATCACGGATCGGCTGCCTCCTGCATGCCCCACACTGGGGATGGAGCCCACAACCTGGGCCTGGGCCCTGACTGGGATGGAACCATGACCCCCTGGTTCACGTGCCGAAGCGCACCCACCGAGCCACGCCGGCCGTGCGGCATTGCTTTGGTTAGACGTCTTTCTCCCACTGACCTGACACAAGTGACTGGAGATCAGGGAAAGGAGGGACAGTGCTCCGACCTGACCAGGTGCCAGGCCACCTCGGCGGGGACGGGCCGCAGGGTACCCTTACTCACCAGAAGGGGAAAATGATGAGGCGGCTGATGAAAAATATGGCGGAGAAGATGAAGAACAGGGTGTTGCAAGTTTGCTTCCACCCAGCGTAAGAGAACATCTTCGCAGACTGAAAACAAAGAAAGAAATGGTGTTCAGATAAAATGATATTATACTCATTTCTAAAGTTAAACATTTACAAATGATATAGTGCCTGAGATTTGCTTCCAAACCATCGGGAAGAAGGTGGAGTGGGAGTGGGGAAACAGATGGAACAAGTTTTATGATGTTATGTGTGGTGTTTTGTTCATCCTCACCCAAGGATATTTTTTCTATTGATTTTTTTAGAGAGAGTGGAAGGGTGGGGGAGAGACAGAGAGCAAAACATTGATGTGAGCAAGACACACTGATTGGTTGCTTCCCACACACGCCCCAACCAGGGCTGGGGATCGAACCTACAACAGAGGTACGTGCCCTTGACTGGAACTGAACCTGCGACCTTTCAGTCTGTCAACCACCGGGCCAAACCAGCTATGGCTATTCTGCTGTGTTTTGTGCCGAAAGTCCTACGACATGTCTGACAGCAATGAGCTCAACTTTACAACATACGCTAAGGGTCAGGCAGGGCAGAAAGCCCGGTGGACTGAGGAGTTGTCTGGTGTCGATGACAGTGGGGCAGCGGGGAGCAGGGGGGCGCGGGTTGCAGGGACAACCTTGGGCTTATGCTCATCTCCAATGTCTAAGTCCCGTTACATAACACAACTGTTTCCTAGTGGACACACGGCAAAGCCGGCCGAACGGGGAGGGTTAGGAGCAGCAGAGCACCACCCAGTCCTTAGGTCCCGGCCAGTGTGGTCTCACTGTCAGGCAGCTGCTGAGACCGGATCAGGGAGCGGGCTGATGACAGCCGAGGCGGCCACGGTCAGGGGCAGCACGTGGAAAGGACACCCAGGCACAAGCCCTTGGCTAGGCCGACCGCTGCCCTGAGGCAAGGGAATCATCTTGACCTTCAGGCTGGGATTTGCATGGCTAACTGTGGTCACATAAAGACACAGCTGCTCGTATTTGAACGGTGGCCAGCTGCTTTGAAATGAAATGGCTTCTGGTTACATCTGGAGCAGGGTTTGGCGAATTCCAGGCTGGTCTACGGGCTAACGCTGGTCAGCTCTTGAGTTAAGCATGGTTTTCACATTTGTAAAGGAATATCAAAACAGAAAGACAAAAAGGAAGGGTAAGAATATGTGACAAGAGATTCTATGTGGTGCACAACGCTAGGTTCACTATCTGGCCTTTACCAAAAAGTGCGCTGCACCCAGATCTAGAAGAACAAGATCCTACATCAGCCTGGTCGGCGTGGCTCAGTGGTTGAGTGTCGACCTATGAACTAGGAGGTCAGGGTTTGATTCCTGGTCAAGGCACAGGCCCGGGTTATGGGCTCAAGCCCCAGTGGGGGGCATGCAGGAGGCAGCCAATCAATGATTCTCTCTCATCATTGATGTGTGTCTCTCTCTCCTCTCCCTTCCTTTCTGAAATTAAAAAAAAAATTAAAAATAAAAGTTTTATTTTTTGAGCTTGAAGGGTCTGGGGACCCAGAGACATCGGTGGACTGTCTGTCTGAGGCCTCACAGCCCCATGGGACCCTCACACACTTCCCCCTGCGAGGCCCCGGGCCCAGGACGGCCCGCCATTCCCCACGTTCAATGGCAGGCGGTACCTCCAGCCAGATGTCGGCCACATCGTGCACGATCATCACCAGGGTCCCGCTGCGGATGTAGTTGGCGCACCAGGAGAAGCTCATCAGGCTGAGCGCAGCCAGGTGGTGGATGACATGCGCGAGGAAGTCCTGCGGAGGAGGGAGCGGAAACCCTTAGGAAGGTGCACTTAGTGCCCAACACTGGGAGAACTAACGAGGAGGAGGAAGACTTAAAAACGAATAACACTGGCATGTTTTCAAATGTGTAAATGCTTTCACTTTGATTCTAATACAACCCGTGTGAGGGAGAAAGGACAGGAATCCCCCCACCGCTAAAGTCGCTGAACTCTGAGGGGTCCCCTGTCATCTGCCATCTACGCCTTGGCATCTGCTGTTTCTCCCGCAGCCCCACACTGGGTATATGTACACCCCCCACACACACACCCACCATGTTCCTGTGTACGTTTAAATGAATTGTTTATTCCACGTCTAATTCCAAAAAGGAAAACAGACATGTAAGAAACACTACACAACAGTGAAATAAGAGGCGCTGCATCTGAAAGAGATAACCAATGGGGAATAACCTACACTAGCAAATCCAGGCTAGAAAAGGTACAACTGAGCACAAAAGCACAAAGGGTTTCTGCAGCGGTGATGGACTAATGGCCAGCAAGTCCATGAACATATGCTCGAGCTCATTACCATCCAGAAAATGCACATGAAGGCCACAGGAGACACCACTCCACACCCACCGGGACGGCTATCACAGACAGAATAAACAATAGTGTTGACAAGAATGTGGAGAAATTGCAACCCTTGCAAATTGCTGTGAGGGGTGGCTGCTTTGTGGAGGAGCTGGGCAGTTCCCTGAAAGGTTAACCATAGCATTACCACAGAGCCAGCAACTCCGCTCTGAGGTATGTACCCAAGAGAAATAAAAACATATGTCCGAGTAAGCATTTGTATCTGAATGTCCATGGCACCTTTGTCCATAATAGCCAAGAAGGTGGGAACAGCCCAAATACCCACCAGCTGATAAGTGGATGAACAAATGCAGCATACCCATACAGGGACTATTTAAAAAAAAAGAAATCAAACACTACAACCTGAATAAACTTTGCAGACTCTGCTAAGTAAAAGAAGCCAGACACTAAGAGAACACATATTGTGTGACTGACTCCATTTATACGAAACGTCCAGAGGAGACAATCCATGGAGACGAGAAGCAGACGAGCGGTTGCCTGGGGCCGTGGGAGTGAAAAGAAATGACGGCCAGAGCCATTTATTTCCGAGGTGATGAAAATGTTCTCCAATCTGACTGTGGTGACGACGGCAGAACTCTGTGACCAGA
>PVJN01030611.1:0-25505 GCA_004026805.1 Lasiurus borealis | reverse complement strand
TGGGGGGCGGGCGGGGGACAGGGGGAGGGGCGTGGCTTTGCTGCCAAGCTCCATGCTGGGGGGAGAAACAGGGCAAGGGGAGATTGTGGCAAAACCCTGGTACAGACATGGGGCATCACCAAGCATGTCTTTCTTCAGATCCTGGAGGGACGTCCTGGCAAAGGAACTCAGGCTGTTTCACCCCAGAATCAGGCAGTGGGGGCTTCAGGAAGACAGATTTCAACTCTGCTTAAGAAACCCCTCTTACAGTCAGTTCCCCCCCCCCCAGCAAGGGGTCAGTTTGCTTCAGGAAGAGATGAGCTTGGCTACAGAGAGAAAGACAAAGCGTACCATCTTCTCTAGGGTCCCCAGGAAAGCAGACAGTCCTTGGCGCAATGGATGCCACTCATTGAACACCTGTGATGTGCCTGCCACCACTCACAGGTGTATATATCATTAGCCCTGCGTAACAGAAGAGGAGACTGAAGCTCAGAGAGGGTAGATGACTTGTTCAAGGTCACGTGGCTAGTGAGAAACTGAACTGAAATCACACCTGGGCATGGGATTCCAAACCTGTGCACTGTTAGTCTCTGTGCTACAAAGGTTCCCAAAGCAACCAGAAGGTGCAGAATTCCCGCCTTCTCCCCAATGTCCCCTCACAGCCTTCTCGGCGCCCTCCCCTCTCCTCCCCGTGGGTTGAGTCTTCAGGAAGAAATAAATTTAAAATGAATGAGGCTCCCGGCCAGGTTGTGAGGCCTGATCCAATTAGCACTGATGTTTCTTTCATGAGGAGTGGGACAGCGCTTTTCACCTGCAGCACCCGGGGCAGTGGAGGAAGCGGCCTGTGGGTCACCGAGGCCAGCTGCCTCCCGCTCTGCGGGCTCCCTGCCCCGCCCTGCCCCACCATCTGCCACCGTCTTGCCCTCTGCCCTCGCTCCCCGTGGCCCAGCCACGGCTCTCAGAGGTCCCGTCAAGCTCCACCTGCACCTCCCATCAGCCGCGGGTGGCGGAAGTGAACCCAGGCTTTGAGTCAGACCAGATCCAGATCCTGGCTCTGCCTCTTACTAAGAGATTTTGGAGAAGCCACGTGAGAACTGACTTCCCCTCCAGTCAAGTATTTAGAGAAGACGCCTGCCTCACAGAGTCACTGTGAGGTGTGAGTTAATGTGTCTAGGGTTTGGGATATAGTTTATCTTCTCTTGGTTATCACTCAGTTAATGGCCATTTCTGCTACTACTGCTAGTATTATTTTTTTAAATACATTTTATTGATTTTTTTACAGAGAGAAATAAAGAGTTAGAAACATCGAAAAGAGAGAAACATTGATCAGCTGCCTCCTGCACACCCCCTACTAGGGATGTGCCTGCAACTAAGGTACATGTCTTTGACCAGAATCGAACCTGGGACCTTTCAGTCTGCAGGCTGATGCTCTATCCACTGAGCCGAACTGGGTTTGGCTGCTAGTACTATCAATGATGCTGCTGCTGCTAATGCTAATGCTAATACTGTTGCTGCTACTAATACTACTGCTACCACTATTGCTACTCTAGCGGCAATAGTGCTATTGCAGTTATTACATTATACTAGAGGTCGGGTGCATGACATTCGTGCAGTGAGGGGGGGAGGGGCCCCTGGGCAGCCAGACATCCCCCAAGGGGTTCTTAACGCTGCTGCAGAGGTGAGAGTGGCTCCTGTGCTCACCAGCCTGGAGCCCAGCTTCTGGCTGAGTGGCACTCCCCCTGTGGGAGCGCACCAACCACCAGCAGGGAGCTCCTGCATTGAGGGTCTGCCCCCTGGTGGTCAGTGCACATCATAGCAACCAGCCCTTCTGTCATTCGATTGATTTGCATATTAGCCTTTTATTATATAGAACTAATGGATGGAAGTACAGTGGTACCTCGAGATACGAGTTTAATTCGTCCGTCACCTTGAGGTGTGGGAAACTATGAGACACTCGAGTCACGGTAAACTGGTGGGTCGTGTGCAGCCGGCCAATCTGCGAGATTACTCATATCTCAAGTGTTGCTCGTATTTCAAAGCCAAAATTGCTCCCTCGACAGCTCGTATCTCAAAAATCTCATATGTTAGGGCACTCGTATCTCGAGGTGCCACTGTATTTTTTTGTCCCTAGTGCTTGGAGATCAAAAGAAGAAATTGATAAACATCAAGGTGGTGGGAGTTACGGCTCCATTCATAAAGGAGCGGGGGCACTTCTTAGGAAAACAGCCAAGGTGGGAAGACAAGCCATAGAGAATCAGGCTGCCCAGGGCCACCATTCTTGGGGTTTGCCCACCTGACTTTGCAACTAACTGAGAGACAGAGAGAGAGCAGAGGCGTCTTGGTCGCTGGAAAGGTGACATTGAATGATGTGGCCTATGTCTGAGGGCCTGTAGGTTCCCATGGTGAGCCCCGGGGTCTCACAGACTCACTGCTCAGCCACAAGGGCACTGAACCTGGCAGCCCATCAACTGCAGGGAGTGGAGTACACAGGGGCCTCCATGGGCAGTCTGGCTCCTGGCAGGAAAGAGCCACAGCCTTCGGGCTGAGAGCCCTTGGCCTGAGGGCTTCCCTGTCCCAAGCCCCAGCTGGCTCCCCTGTGAATCCTGTAAATGGGGGTGATAGCAGAACCCACCACACAGAATCGGGGCCAGGGCCAGAGGTACAAATGAGGCGGGAGAGGGGAGCACCAGACCAACCCCCCTTGTTCCCAGGGCCAAGATCTTTCATTAGGTGTGAGCCCCCCACCGACCTTGGGTCCGGGGTATCCACAGAGAGGAGCAGGCACTGTCCCTGCTCCCCACCCGGAGTAACCTCGGGGATGGCTCTGAGCCTTCCTGCCTTGCGTGCCAGAGGATGCACACAGCTGTGAGGTGGAGGGGAAGAGGCCGGGAAGCCTCGGCCCAGGGGAGCACCCCGCACGCATGCTGGTCTCCCTCACGTGAGGGGCTTGACACGCGATGTAAAGGCATCCACCAGGCCTCTTCTGCTCCCTCCCTCTCCTCTTCCTGCCCCCTCCCTCTCATCTCAGGAGGATCAGCAAGCCCTGCCTCTGTCCCAACTCCAGCCTCCACTGCCCATTGCCCAGTCCATTCGTCCGTCCATCTGTCCATGCAGTGGGCAGACTGGCTGCCTGGTTCTCCCTTGATCTGCTTCCTGAATGGTCACTGTGCCCATCTGACTGCTCGGGGTTGGATGTCTCGCTTCTTGTGAGTCCATATGTCTGTCAGTCTGTCTGCTGCTCTTCCTCTGTGTTTTCCTAGTAAGTCTACCTGTCTGTCCTTCCAATGGTCAGACTGACTGCCTAGCACCCAGGCCCCTGGTAGTCTGTCTTTACAACCTGCTATCAGTCTGTCTGTCTATCCCATCATTGCTCAGACTGGCCACCTGTTTTCAGCATGTCCATGTGTTTTCCTCGGTCAGTCCTGCCTTCCTGTCTGTCTGCCTGTCCATCCACCACGTCATTCCCCACCCACTTTCTCTCCACGGGTGGAGCTGGGCTCACGCATCACCCAAGACCACCTCTCCCACCACCACTGGGCCGGTGCCCCGAATGGAGCAGAACAGGCAGGCCAGCCCAGGGACCCCCAGCCCTCCAGCCCCAGTGTCTCCACTCGAGCGTCCGTGCTACAGCCTCTCCCTTCCTCCCTCCGCTCCCCCTCCCCTCTCCTCTCTCTAGCCCTGGAGTGTCATAGAAACATTTAATGAATGGTAGTTAGGGGGAAACTAAATTCCAATTAATGGCGAAAATGAAGTTTTAGGATTGCGTTTCAGTCTTATTCCTCGACTGATTTCCTCCATTACGACCGAGCCTGCATGGAGAGTGGCTGTTCTCGGCAGTATTTATGGTAATTCAGGTTAATGTCTGAGTTCGAGGAGCTCAATTAGCAAATTCATGGACAAGGAGGTCTGTTCGCACTTCCCCTGTGCGGCCCGATGATTCATTAGCCACAGGGAGACGCTGGGTGTCATGTCCGCATACAAAACGCCGGCCACTCTTCTCCGGGCGTGCGGTGCCCGGCTCAGGAAGCAGTGGGGCTTGGCGCCCTGTGGCTGTCATAGGATTGGCACACAGTAGGGCTTCGGTATTTGTTCGCACTCGGCAGAGGGTACATGGCAGGTAGCTCTAAACATTGAATAAACCAATTAATCACTTTGTCCCCTGTGTCAAGCACAGAGCCTGGAACAGAGGATATGCTTCGTATTTGCAAAAAAAAAAAAAAAAAAAAAAAAGACACATCCCGATCTCCTGTGCCTAACATGGGTGCCACATGGTAACTGGTGGATGAATGTTTGTCTGATGACTAACCAAAGGATTGATAACGAATGAATGAGTGAATGAGTGAATGAATGAATTTAGCTGGTCTTCTCCAGCAGCAAGGCTGCCTAGATCCCCAGAATCCTACCCCTAGGACAGTAGTCAGCAAACCGCTGCTCGAGAGCCACATGCGGCTCTTTGGCCCCTGGAGTGTGGCTCTTCCTCAAAATACCACGGCCTGGGCGAGTCTATTTTGAAGAAGTGGCGTTAGAAGAAGTTTACATTTAAAAAAATTGGCTCTCAAAAGAAATTTCAATCTTTGTGCTGCTGACATTTGGCTCTGTTGACTAATGAGTTTGCCAACCACTGCCCTAGGATGACCAGAAGACACAGGATTTCACGGACGGGTCCGAGCCTGGAGGTTCTAGGGAGGGAGGAGAGAGACAGAGCTCCAGCCCCACCTTAGGGCCAGACTTCAAAAGGGAGAGCAGCCATTTCCAGGTTTGTAGCTCGGAAATGCTGGGCTGGAGCCCCCAGATTGAGCAGAAGTGCTGGAGGTGGCACTTCTGCTGACTGCCCACCCTGGTCTCAGGGTGGAGAAGCTGCACAGGGGAAGGAACCCCGGTCTCCTAGTGCCCTCCCCAGCCTGCCCTCTCTGGAGACTCATCTCTCGGGGATGCAAGGCTGGGTGGCCAGTTCCATTTTGCAAATGTGAAACTCAAGCTCAGAGAGGGAAAGTGCTTTGTCTGAGTTCCCACAGGACTAAGGGGCTGAGACCGGATTTGAACTCAGGTCTTCCGTTCTCTGTACTCCCTGCTGCTGCCCAGCCCCAGCCTTTATTCTCTCCGACCCTCTCCCACTAGACTGTCAACTCCACCAGGGCAGGAGTCTGTTCTCCCCATCCCCCCAGCCACCTGGAACCGGGCTGGCTGGTTCTGGTCACTGGGCAACGAAGCCCTGGTTAGTTTTACCAAGTTTTCCGCTGGCGAACCCGCGTGTACAGAGGCGACTTGCCTTGCCCCGGGTGGCACAGCTAAAGAGGGCGAAGCCAGGGTCAGAGTCCCACCCCGTTCCTTCTGTATCCAAGCCCTCAGCCCATGCCTCCTGGATCCTTTGTTTAAAGCTGAGCCCACCCCGAGGCCCACCCACCATCTCCGTCAAAGGCCCACCCCTTGGCTGATGGCTCCCCTGCCCCAGGAGACCATCCTGGTTCGCCTCCCGGGGCTGAAGCCAGAGCTGTGACAGGGAGGCCAAGAGAGGCCAGGCCCAGAGGGAGTGAGGCCAGGCCCCGGACGGCTTCCTGGCCACTCCACCCGCCAGGAGTCTCGTCAGTGTCAGCGGAGGCCTCTCAGCAAGATGAGGCTGACATTTCCAGCACAGCCCGCCGTGGGCTGCCTGTCTCTCCCAGGCAGGGCTCTGGCGGGAGGGCGTGTGGCATGAAAGGCAGACGTGACAGCCAGGCCCGAGAGGCCGGCCCGGTGTGCCCTCCTTCCCCGCGGGTTGGATGAAGACTGCCCCCCAGCCCCCCGCGCTGAAGGCTCGCAGCAGTAGCAGCCAGCATTTCGGAGGGGCTCCCATGTGCCAGGATCCGCGCTGAGCGCCTCCTGAGACCCTCATCGCTGCCCTCACAGCTACGCCTCCAGGAGGCACCAGGAACGGCCTCATTTTACAGTTAGGGAAACTGAGGCGCGGAGCCCTGAAATTGATTGCTTAAGGTCACACGAACAGTGCGGCAAAGCGGGGACACCTTCTGTTTGACCCCAGCGCCCTCACCCAGCACCTCCACTCTCAGGAGCCTCCGTTGAAACACGTATGTCACATAAATGTGGTTCCCCGCTCGCTGGGAACGTTCTCCTGCGGCTTAAGGAGGCAGGAGAAGAAGCCCCGGCCGGGGAGCTAAAGACACAGATGTAACCCTGCTTCCGCCACAGACTGTCTCGCTGGGTGACCTTGGGCAAGCCGCTCAACCCAACTGGTCCCCAGCTGTGCCGTCCTCCACAGGGAGGCTCCCAGCACCCATGCCTGAGAGGGATCACACCCCGCTCTTCTGCCGTAGGGAGGCCGCTCGGCCTCTCTCTCTGGTCTCCCGGGCTGAGGAGGAGGCAGCCGGTAGCAGTGAGTTTCGGGAGAAACAAACAGCAGAAGAAGGTCCCCAGGCGTGGAGCGAAGCAGACCCGGTCAGACCCTCCTCAGGGGGATCTGACGCCCGGAGAGCAGTGACTTGCCCAAGGTCACACGGCACATTAGCATCCACGAAAGGAATCCCAGCCTCGCGCCTTCCCCCGTGCGCACTGCCGATGCACTAAAAATGTTCAAAGACTTTCAAAGCTTTTACCTTTGGCCCTTGTTTTCGTTCCTCTCCTTTTTTTAATCTTTATTCCTTTTTTCTTTGAAGAAAATAGCGCATTGGGGGGTTTGGAAGCTCTTTTTTCCTTTTCCTTTTAAACAAAAAATAAGCAAGCTCAGCCTAGGAGACCCTGAAGATAGAAATGGCATCGCGGCTTGCTCTCGCGACGCCGCCTCCCACCCACCCCCGGAGACCCGGTGGCTGTCTCCCCGCGTCCCTGGCGGCCGGCACCGTCACGGAGAGGCCCGGCGGGGGACTTGCTGGACCAGCTGCTGCATAAACAGCAAGCGACTTCAGACAGACTGGAAAATCAGGCGCCACTTCAAAGGTGCCGTGACAGGCGGCGGCGGCGGGGGTGGGAGCGCGGAGGTGGCCTCCCCCGACGACCAGCCCAGAGCGGGAGGCCGGACGCGCCGCTGTGTTCTCAGGGAGGAGCGGCGACAGAAGGACAGGTACCGCCTCTCCCCACCGCCAGGAAGCTCTTACAATATTTGTCAGCCTCTGGGCTCCAGGGGGACACGGACGAGCATGCTTGGGGGTGGGGGTGGGGGGGGACAGAGCAGAGCACCGGCCCTGGGCAGGGACAGCCGGCCGGACCCTTCCCAAGGCCACGCTCGGCTGCAGAGCTTCGGGACACTCAGGCGGAGGGCCGGGGGCCCAGCAAGGCCCGGGGCAGCTCTGGCTGAGGAGGAGGGGGAAGGCCAGACCCACACGGAGCCCTGAGTGTGTGGGCAGCGTGCAGGCCACAGCAAAGCTCGGGCCAGCACGGTTCCTCTCCCCCTCTCCAGGTGAGGGAAAGCTGGCCCCAGAGAGGCCGCGGGAAGGCCCTGGAGAAAGTAAAGCGGAAGTAGGCGGTGCAGGTGCGTGTCTGCTGTGTGTGCCTGTGTGTGTGCGCCCACACGTGTGTTTTAGCACCCCCTCTTTCATGCACACGCCTCCCTGGTTCATTCATTCCACCTCAAGCCCCCTCCCCACACCTCTCTCTGTCCTCCCTCCCCTTCTTCCGTGTCTCCCGGCTGCAGAAAGACATTGGAACGAGACGGCCCAGGATCCAGACCAGCTGGTCACCCCCGGCCTCAGACAAGGGCCCCACCTCTCCCAGCCTCAGCTGCAGCCTGGGACATGCGGCTTTGCTTTCACGGAGAGGTGGTGGTGGGTGCAGCACCTGGCACCCACGAGCCCCTAATGGCCACAGGTCCTTCCTCCCCGTTCCCTTCCCTCCTTTCCTTAGCTCCTTCCCAGCCCCTTTCTGTGCCCCCGTTTCCCCACCTGTAAAACGGGGGAAATGCTACCTCTCTCCAAGACCGGTGGGGAGGATTAGGACAGACGCGTTTAAGCAGGACCGTGTTCCTCCTCATCCTAGTGTCTCAATGACACACAAAGGTAAGTTATTGCTGGGTGGGGGAGGGGCCTTGGCCTTGTGTGTTTCACTGTTTGCACTAATCTTCAGTGGGACCACAAAAGGGTTTGGTACACAGTGTGCATCCATGAAAACACCACCCAAATAAAAACGTAGAGCCTTCTCAGCATCCCAGAAGGTTCTCTCTCTCTCTCTCTCTCTCGGCCAATACCACCCGCCTCCACTATTCCAGATACAGGCAAAGCTTTAGCCTAGAAAAGCTGTGGGCTGGACCACAGGGAGGAGGGTGGATTGCTGAGACAAGGGGACCGGGGTGCAGGTCCCCAGCAGAGATACGGTGGAGGTTGCAAGACAAGGCTGGCTGTCAGAGAAGGCCCCTGAGCCTGGGGTCTCGGGGGACCCCGCCTGCACGAGCCTCCCACCGCCTGAGGGAGGGAGAGGCGGGAAGCATGCGCAATGGCTGGTGGTCGCTCGCACCTGGGGCTCCGGGCTGGGCCAGCCGGCAGAGCCAGAAACGTGGGCAGCTGCCACCCTCGGGCCTTTGATGTGACAGAGATGGAGACACACACTCGCCTGACAATTAATTAATCGTGACTTTCACCGCACAGCGGCCGCTTCCTATTGATCTGCGCCCGTCTGGTGTGAGAGAGACAATTAGGAGGGAGCCCGGCGGCCGCAGCTAATTACCCACGGAGTGAAAACCATGCCTTTCAATTTATTAAACTTTCATCATAAAAATAACCTGGCCACCCGCGCCTGCTGAGAAGCAAAGGGGGGGGGGCGCTCCGGAGTGGCACCCCCAGTTAGCCCTTCCCGGATGCCGAAAGCCCTAGGATGTCATGACCATCTCCTGGCCATGGAAGACTCTCACACACGTGGGCTCAGAAACAGAGCCGAGAGCGGGGACCCCGTATCCTCAAAACCAGCCCCGGGACCGGAAGCCTGGGCTCTGAGGAATGAAATCAGGCAGAGGCCTTCAAGGAATCTCGAGCATAGGCGAAGGCCAGGAAGTGTCCTAGGCAAGGATCAGCCAGGCCCACGCCTGGGGTGACAGCCACCAGGTGTCCAGCAGGGTCAGGAGGTCATGCGGCCCTTGGGTCAAACCCCAGCCAGCTCTCCTCCGAGTGCTACTTCCTACCCGCGTTTAGCGCTTGCAGGGGAGAGACCGCCATTCCCCTTTTACAGATGTGAAAGCCGAAGCTCAGAGAGGCAGAGGTGCTCGCTCAAGGCCACACAGCTGAATGCCAGGGCCCAGGCGGAAGCTCTCTTAGTGCGTGGCCGTGCGTGAGGGAGGTTGCCTCTCAGAGCCCTCTTTATTATTTGTGCACTGGGAGTGACACCTCTACCTGGAAAGGACGTTGTCAACATTTGGAGGTAATCATTAACACCCCTGCCTGGGCCTGGCTGGTTTGGCTCAGTGGGTAGAGCATCAGCCTATGAACGGAAGGGTCCCAGGTTCAATTCCCGTCAAAGGCGCATGCCTGGATTGTGAGCTCAGTATCCAATAGGGGGCGTGCAGGAGGCAGCCGATCAGTGATTCTCTCTCATCTATATTTCTCCCATCTGAAATCAATAAAAATGTATTTTAAAAACACAAAATAAAAACCCCTGCCTGCCGTGTAGCATGGTAACTGCCATTGCCGCTGGGGATGGGGAAACTGAGGCTCTCAGAGGGGGTCACGGACTGGAGGCCGCCGGGGGGCTGCACGAGGAGCAGAGCCAGCCCTCTTTCTGCCCCATAAACATCTCCAAGTTCAGGACCTGGTCTGTCTCTTACTGCATGTCTGTGGGGGACTCCGGGAAGGGCAGCTCAGAAGTCCCTTTCCCGGGGGAAGAAATCGCTGAGCCAAGGGCCATTTGCCCTGTTTTTCCTGTGCCTTCGCTCCCAGTCCCCAGAGATGCCCACCGCCTCTGAACTCACACTCCCTCTGAAGGCTCTCCCTGCCCGGTACGTGGGCCAAGATTCCCTGCACAAGCCTAGAGATTTCTTGAATAAACCAGCTCCGGTATTTTGTGCGCAGGCCTGGACAAGGACGAAGTGAGAGAGGTGCCCAGCGTGTGTACAACGTAAAGAAGGTGCCCGCTCCGGGGAATCCCGAGAGTGTGTGCTCCTTAAAGACTGCTCCCTGGAAGCCTCGCTCTCCCAACTAGTCCTGGTCCAGAATCTCAGGCAAGGCAGACACTCCGGGAGCCTCTCCGTAGCCAATCACAAGGCCAGCCGCACCCCTGAAAGGCAGACCTGCTGAGGCGAGCCCCCCAGTTGGGCTTTGACTTAGCAGCATGTGGCAGGGGTAAGGGGGGTGCCATGAGCTTAGCTGGGTGCTTTCCGAAAAGGGTTCCGTGACTGCACACCTACTCCACGCCAGGCCATGCGAGGTGCTTTATGTGCAGCCCGGAAAGTATGCGTTGTCTCCGTGGTTCAAGGAGAAAACTGAGACCCAGCAAACCACTCGCCAAGGTCACAGCTCAGGTTCAAAGCCAGGCCTCCCCGAGCCCCCAGCCTCTTTCTCCGCCTCCCCCAAGGCTCCAGACACAGGCGGCAGGTGTCCTGGGGATCCCAGAAGGTGAGCCCCCCCCCACACTCCTCCTCTGACCTCACCAGCCTCTTGAACTTGAGGGATGGGCCCTGCCCTCGGGGCCTCCCTCCCCAGAGCCTGTCCCTCCCTCCTCGGCCGAGCGGTGCTGGCAGCTCCGCTGGCCTTTCCCAGGAGCCTCGGGGGTTGATTTGCATACTACGGTGCCATTTGCATGCTGCTTAGGGAAGCCTTTGCTTTTCCCACCTGCAGCAAACTCCAGGCTGATTAGTTTCTCCCACTTCGGAGAGTTAATTACTCTCCCGCGTAGACCGGGTGTTTATTTGTAATCAGCAGCGCGCCGGGGGGGAGGGGGCGCAAACGGGGCACGGGTAGCTGTCCTTTCCCACATTCCGAAGGAGGAAAGGAGGGCGAGCTGGAGCTCAGACTCCGGCCCCGCCCCGCCCTGGCCCTCCTGTGACCCCAACATGTCCAGGTGGGGGAGCCGCTCAGTGGCTGCAAAAGACTCCAGGCTGCCTGCCTGCCTCAGCTCACCCCAGCACCTGTGAACACCGGAGATTCGGATGTGGTAAGTAGGGGTGCAGCTCAGGCTGTGCTAGTCTCAACCAGCTCCCCCAGGCCACTCTGACCGCTGCTGTGTTTTACAGATGGGGAGCGGGGAGGGAATACGGGGTGCTGAGGCCCAGAGGAGCGAGGTCCCAGGACACTCAGAGCTGGGAATGGAACCCAGGCCCCAAGCCTCCCGCCCACGGTGGCCTCTCCCGATGGAATCCTGGG
This sequence comes from Lasiurus borealis, assembly GCA_004026805.1. NCBI lineage: Eukaryota > Metazoa > Chordata > Mammalia > Chiroptera > Vespertilionidae > Lasiurus > Lasiurus borealis. Next base: position 14,253 of record PVJN01030611.1, on the reverse strand, counting down.
GCAAGGAGAGATGGCCAGAGGGCAGCCAGCCGTGGCCATGATGTGGGGAGTCCTGGTGGGGAACCTTGCTGGGGTCTGTGGCTCCCCTACAAAAAGCAGTGGCCTGACCCTATGCCCCTGGGAGGCAGAGCGGAGCGCCCCCTTCAGCCCACCTTTTCCTTCTGTATGATCTCTGGAAGGGGGCAGATAAAGCGTACAATGGACCTTTTTTTTTTTTTAAGCATAAATATATCCCTGCCTGCCGTTGTTGGTCTGAAATGCGAGTTGAACTGGGCATTCTCTGTTTTTATTTGTTAAATCTCAACAACCCCGGACCCACGAGCAAGTCACTGCATTTCTCGGAGCCGCAGCAGCTCCTTCTTCTCTGAAAATAAACCAAAATACTCCCTGTGAGGGATACTGTGTGAATTAAGCGAGATGATGTGTGTCAAATGCCTGGCACGGAGGAGGTGACTATGTGAAGCTCGCAAGTCTTGCCTTCTTCCGAGTCCCATGCCCAATACAGTACTTTTATCTCCTCGGCTCTCCTTTTTCTTTTTTTCTTTCTTTTTTTTTTAAATATATTTTATTGATTTTTTACAGAGAGGAAGGAAACATCGGTGAGAAAGAGACATCGATCAGCTGCCTCCTGCACGCCCCACAGTGGAGATGTGCCTGCAAGCAAGGTACATGCCCCCGACCGGAATGGAACCTGGGACCTTTCAGTTCGCAGGTCGACGCTCTATCCACTGAGCCAAACCGGTCTCAGCTCTCCTCTTTCTTTCTGAGTTCCTGTTTCAGGCCTCAGAGATGTGGGACGACAGTGGAACTACCTCAGGAAGGTCCCCGTGTGGTAGAAATAACTCTGCCATGTACTGGCTGCGTGCCCTGTGTAACTCGCTGGCCCTGTCTGAGCCTCGGTTGCCTCATCTGTAAAAGGGGCTCATCAATCAAGTACAGTGGTACCTCAAGATACGAGTTTAATTCATTTCGTAACCTTGAGGCGTGGGAAACTATGAGACGCTCCAGTCATGGCAAACTGGTGGGTCGTGTGCAGCCGGCCGATCCGAGAGATTACTCCTATCTCAACTGTTGCTCGTATTTCAAAGCAAAAATGGCTCGCTCGACGACTTGTATCTCAAAAATCTTGTATGTTAGGGCACTCGTAACTCGAGGTGCCGCTGTACTCAGTCCCAGGAGGTGGGATGATTAAATGAGGGAGTGTATTCAGCGCTAGTCCTAAGCCTGGCAGTAGGGCTCACTCCGTAGGGCCCAGTCACCAGGGACACATCTTCAGGAAGCTTCCTAAAGAAGGCAGTGCTCACCCTCGGAAGCCGTGGGAACAGGTGGGATGTTGGGCAGGTGAGGGGCCGATGACGGAGACCATTTCTCCCTCGGGAACTTTCCCCCGGTCCCTCACCGGTGACTGCCCCTGGGATCTGGGTGAGCCAGTATTCTCCTGGCCTCGGGGTGCTATGGTCCCTGGAAGCCCCCAGAACCAGCCCCCCACAAGGCAGAGGCAAGGCCTCCTTGCTGGCTCCCACAGCCTGCTGTTTGTTTTCCAAACTCTCTCCAAATCCGCTTAATCTTTTTACATCTCACCTGCCTGCCCCCCTGGCGGCTTCCGTTAGCACCTTTCCTGGGAGATCGGGTGCTGGATCCGCTCCCAGAGCGCCACCTGGGCCCTGGCAGGCTTGCTGCTTCCCTCTGGGCGGCAGGGACTCTGGGATCCAGCTGGGGCCTGGGTGGAGGGGTGGAGGCCTGCTCAGCTGTGCCCTGGCCCCCGGGTGGCAGGAGCAGGAAGGAGGAGGAGATGGGACTTTTCCTCAGTGCCCAGCCAGGACAGGGACAAACCACACCGACCTAAAGCCTGGCCACAATTTCTTTTTTGTTTTGTTTTATTTCTTTAAAATGTTTTTATTGATTTCAGAGAGGAAGGGAGAGGAAGAGAGAGAGAGAGAAAAAGAGAGAGAGAGAGAGAGAGAGAGAGAGAAAGAGAGAGAGAGAGAGAGAGAGAAACATCAATGACGAGAGAGAATCATTGATCAGTTGTCTCCTGCATGCCTTCCAACTGGGCCTGCAAGGATTGAGCCTGCAACCTGGGCATGTGCCCTGACTGGGAATCGAACCATAACCTCCTGGTTCATAGGTTGGCTCCCAACCACTGAGCCACTCCGGCCGTAATTTGAAGGGTGGTTGTCATCCTCAGACAGGGCAAGTGAGAGGCACATATTACTCGTTGTTTATAATTCCCTGCGTTTTTCATAAAACAGTCCCCCAAAGAGCTTTTATCTGCCAAGAGAGATGCAAAGAATAAAGAATGTGCACTGATGATGTGTGGCAGGCTCTGACAGCTCCCCCCTCGCCTTCCCCCAAACATCCCTCCCCGCCACAAAACCTTGATCTTATCGGGAGAATAGAAGGAAGTGCCTAGAAGGAAGAGACTTAGCCAGAAGGTGCCTAGAAGGGAGAGACTTCGCCAGAAAGACAAAATGAAGACAGTCTTCGTGACACAGAGCAGGGAGACGGGGAAGAGTGAGAGAGAAGGAGAAAAAGTGGTTCAGGAAGAGGGCGCAGGAAGGATTTTTTTGTTTTGTTTTTGTTTGTTTGTTTTAGAAAGAGGCTGATGAGGAGCGTGGTGTGGGGCCGTGGATGGGAGAGGAAGGGACATCAGTGAAATTCAATGCCACTCCCTGGTGTTCAAACATGACAGCAGCAGGCGGAGCACATATGTTCACAGGGCAGCACCCGGAGGCGGACTCGCACAAGAATGTTCTTAGCAGCTTGATTCACCATCCCCCCAAATGCCCTCGAACGGGGGAAGGGCTATGCAAAGGGCGATGCAGGCACACCATCGTCTCTCGGTACTGAGCCAGATGAATCTCTCAAGCATGGGAAGCGAAAGAAGCCAGACACAGAAGACACATACTCATGCTTCTCTGTCCATGAGGTTTCAGGACAGGCAGAAGTTCCCCATGGTGACGGAAGTCAGAACTCACTGGTGCCTATGGGATTTGGGGGTAACACAGGAGGCCCGAGGCAACTTGTTGGGGGAGATGGAGAGAGTCTGTATTTTGATCTGGGTGGTGGCAGACAGTGTGTTAGCAGTGGAGACTGCATTTTACTGTATGTGAATTCAACCTCCACTTTTTAATTAAAAAAAAAGAAATGCAAGAACTTCAGAATTATGTCCCATACACGTCTGATTCTCTTCATTTTGCCTAATAAGATTCAGAGAGAGAGAGAGAGGGAGAGAGATAAGGATACCAATTTAAATGAAGTAGGGGATGCTGCTGTCACTCCAGACCCATAGAGCGTGGATGGGAGATCCGGCTGTCCCTGCAGTCCCCACGTCTGTCCCCAAGACTGTCCCCAAGTCTGCTGCAAGCTCCTCATGGACTGCACACCTCCCACTGAGTATGACTCCAATCTTTAAGGATCCAATGTCTTTCTTCAAAAAAAGGGCATGCACATTGGCCTGTTCCAACCCGCATGTTAAGTCAACCTAGAGGGGGAATGGGGATGAAAGGGACAAGAGACACAAGGAATGGAGACAAGACAAAGTTCTGATCAAGTCTGCTTTATTCAGGAGGAGTTTGAGGTATTTATAGGGAGAAGGAGGAATGAGGCCTAGCCCTTAAGCTGAAACACCTGGCCTAGCCCTTAAGGTGAAACACCTGGCTTACGGGAAAGAGATAAGGTTTGGGATAATAGAAACCTAGCCCGAGGTTAGTGCTAACGTGGCTGGCGCTTACTACAAAATGGCTGTCAAGCACAACAAGTTTCCCACATTAGCCAACTGATAAAGAAATAGGAATCTATTCTAATGTCAAAGCCAAACGTGACAGCATAGGACTCCTGTGAAATGGTCATATGGTCTCCAACATGGCACTCTCCTAAGTATTTTTCCCAACACTAGTACTTACCATTTACAATTGTTGTCCAATGTGCTGATTTTGGAACCCAACCTTTGAGTGAAATGTGACACACACACCCCACACCCCCCAAAAAGAACTGGAGTCATTTAGAGGTGATTTTTAAAAAAATATTTTTATTGATTTCAGAGAGGAAGGGAGAGGAGAGAGAGATAGAAACATCAATGATGAGAGAGAACCATTGATTGGTTGCCTCCTGCACATTTCCTACTGCGGATTGAGCCTGCAACCCGGGCATGTGCCCTTGACCAGAATCGAACCGGGGAACCCGGGGTCCTTCAGTCCACTGGCCCACACTCTATCCACTGAGCCAAACCGGCTACGACTAGAGATGATTTTTTTGGTTATATCTTAGGCCCCTGGATGAGGGCCCCAGGAGTGTGACAAGGTTCCCTCTCCTCCCTCCTTCCCGCCTCCCGGCACCTGCCCAAGCTCTGGAGAGATGGGAACTGCTTGCCATCCCCTCTGGCGGAAGATGCCTGTGTGCCATTGTCACGGACCCAGTTACTTCTCGCACTAATGACATGTTCATTAGTATCGATGCCTTTTATTTCTTGGGAAGTGTGCAGGCTCTTGCCACGGCCTGATAAGTACACTCGTCCCACTCTTGGAAATAAAAGCAAAGAGATAACTCGCGTCCTTTCAAAGTCAGAGGAGCGCCGTGTCTGGCAAGCCCTCCTCAGGGTTGTCCACCACGCCAGGGGGATGTCACTTGGCTTGACTTATTGTTGGCTATTGATCGGGCCGAGGCTCTGTAAAGATAGCTAGTAGCTGGTAGAAAACTGATAAGTTGCAAATTATTTTTGTCTGGTGGAGATGCAAATGATTGCTTTTCCATCCGGGAGATAACCCCAACATTATGACTGGACTGCCCTAGAGGACACGGGCCAGTTTTGTATCTCACTTAGCAAACCTTACGAATATTCTAGAATTCTTGTGTCATTTTTTTATTGTTGTTTTTGTCTTTACCGGCTCGCTCTCTCCATCTATGAACATATCTACTTTTTCTTAGATTCCTCATTGAACTAGCTTTGTCACCCTGCTGGATCCTTCATTAATAATCTACAAAAAATAAAAACAAAAAATGACATGTACTCACTACCTGTTTCTATAAGAACTGTGTGTTTAATATCTCCAACATTAAACCTTGAGGGGCCTTTCGCAGGATTTGGCTTTTCCTCCACCTCTGCCACTTTCTGTGTGGGTCTTCCTGTCTTCACCCTTCAGTTTTTTCATCTATAAAATGGGAACAATGAGCTGTTGGTTCTGACTCTGATATGCGATTTTTCTAATTCTTCTCGCAGGGAAGCAAAACGGAAACACTGCGACCAGAGAAAATGAATGTTGGAAGGATGGTTGCAGAAAATTTGGGGGCAATCCTTCCTGCTTCCAACCCACCCCCTTATCTTGATAGATGGACAAGAAAGGCTGAGAGAGGTTAGGTAATGCACTCAAGGTCACACAGATGTTATTCATAACGATGACTTTTTTTTAAATATATATTTTATTGATTTTTTACAGAGAGGAAGGGAGAGGGATAGAAAGTCAGAAACATCGATGAGAGAGAAACATCGATCAGCTGCCTCCTGCACGCCCCACAATGGAGATGTGCCCGCAACCAAGGTACATGCCCTTGACTGGAATTGAACCTGGGACCTTTCAGTCCGCAGGCCGACGCTCTATCCACTGAGCCAAACTGGTCTCGGCCGATGACTTATTTTAATGTGGTGCTTGACGGTATAAACTCCCTCATAGGTTTACATAATCTCTCAGCAGCCCAGGGAGGAGGCTGTATTATTATCCCCATTTTACAGATAAGGAAACTGAAGTCCAGAGAAAGGAGGTGGCTTGCACAGGGTCACACAGAGATTCCCTTAACCTCCTGAATCCTGGGGAGCAGGAAAGGGACTTGCAGGAGAATCACTTGGCCCTCCCTTTTCACAAATGCACCCCTACCTGTAGCTGATGGATATATAGTGGGTGCTATACAAGACTGGAAATAACAAAGGAGTTACAACAGCTTGAAAACCCGGGCCCTAGACCAACTTCTTCTGCCTGTGTATAACAGCCTCCTTCTGGTGAATTTCTCAGGGGAAAAAAACTACAACAAAAACATGGTCATGGGAAGAAGTAGAAAGACATGGTCAGCCCAGCCTGAACACACCAGTCTCCAGTTTGGGAGAGACAGGTCGCCGCATTCACAGCAATGCTCCAGATCAGTGGTTCTCAACCTTCCTAATGCCGCGACCCTTTAATACAGTTACTCACGTTGTGGTGACCCCCAACCATAAAATTATTTTCATTGCTACTTCATCACTGTAATCTTGCTTCTGTTATGAACTGTAATGTAAATATCTGATATGCAGGATGTATTTTCATTGTTACAAATTGAACATAATTAAAGCATAGGGATTAATCACAAAACCAGTATGTAATTATATATTGTGAAATACTTATTTCTAATTACAAATAAATGAAATTTTTGTCTTGAATCATGGTGTAGCATGGGTAACAGTCTTCATATGACAATAGTAAACTACATTGCTACACTTTGCTATACCAAGGAGCGGTCTGTTGGTTCCTAAGACCATGGGAAATAGGTGTTTTCCGATAGTCTTAGGCGACCCCTATGAAAGGGTCGTTCGACCCCCAAAGGGTTGAGAACCGCTGCTCTAGATGGTAGAACACCTGGACTTTGTCCCTGCTTTTGAAAGGTTGGTAAAAGCTAATTATTAAGCACTCACCCCGTGCCCAATGTTTTGTATGTGTGCTACATCACCAAAACTTTAGAGTAATTCGATGAGGCTGAGAATCTATTGTTCCCCATCTTATCAATAAGAAAACCAAGGCCCCCGGAGGTTCAGCGTCTTGCCAAGGGTGTGCAGCTAGGAAGCGGCAGGTCTAGGAAACGGCAGGTCTAGGAAGCGGCAGGTGGAGAAGGCTGAGGACTAAGCTGCTCATTACCACACCCTGTTCTTCTTCCTTGGCGCTTTTCTGTAGTTACAAGCTTTTGACAAGATACATGCTGTTGCTTTCAAATCCTAAAACAAGTCCTACAAGTTACTGACTTCAGGAGAAGTTCCTTCTGCCCTGATGTTTCGTGCGTCTCTGGTTCTCGCCACCCCAACCCGTCACCCCTGCTGTTCCTGTCCCCACAGCCTGCTGTCCCTGCCCCCACACGCACTGTGGCTTGGGGTAGGATGTGCAATGTCCCGGTCTTGCTGAGGTCTGCTCAAAATGTCCCTGGCCGGCCCCTGGCCCCCAGAGCCAGGCCGGGGGCAGGTCCGGAGAAGGAGAAGGGGAAGTGGAAAGGGATGTGAAACTTGGCCACTGGCCGGCTCCGTCCTGCTGGGCGTCCCGCAGAGGTCCCTGGGTGGACAGCAGAAGCGTCCAGTGGCGTCGACCACCCGCGGCAGGTGAGGCCAGCACCTGAGAGGGAGGGCGCCGGGAGGTCAGAGCCGGGGGAGCAGGCCTAGGGCTGCCCACAGAGGCTGTCCGGGAGGTGGAGCTGGTCTGTACCAGGACGGGGTTGGGTGGGGCACCGACTGAGGACCCAGAATCAGTGAGGAGGGGGACCTTCGTTCCTTGGACTCGGGGAGATGGTGGGAGATGGGGACACAGACCCATCAGCTCTAACCAGAGTTTCTGGGTCCTGGTTCCCCCCCACACACACAAATTACAAGAAGCTAGGTAAAGGCTGGGGGGTTCAGAGCCCAGCAGAGGGGTCCCACAGTGGTCCGTGGGTGACAGTCAGCCTGAAGGGGTGGGAGTGTGGAGGGGAGCGAGCTGTGGCGGGTGTTTGTGAATTCCGGTGTGCGTGCCTCTGGGTGAGGGTTAGGGTTATGTGAGAAGCAGGCTCTCAGTCAATGTTTGTCCCATGATACTGGTCGTCTGCAGGTGTAGATGAACGTGTGTGTCCAGGTGAGCGAGGGATGGGTGTCCATTTGTGCATCCAGCTGTGTGTGAGGGAGAGGCTGTTGGTGTGTCTGAGTGTGTCACTGCAGGAGCGTGCTCAGTGGCGTGTGTGTATCTGTGTGTTTGTGGTTCTATAAAAGGTTCATGTTCCCTGGAGCTGGAGGGAGGGTGGACATAGAAGTCCCTCCAGCAGGGAGGTGTGCATGGGAGGTAGTGGGATGGGGATATGTCCGTGTGTGTGTGTGTGTGTGTGTGTGTGTGTGTGTGTGTGTGTCGAGATTCAGTGTGCGAGTCAGGTGTATGTGAGTGAGTGATGGCCAGCCTGCCCAGCCCCGCTGTGTCTCTGCAGTGGCATCATGGAAGCCCCATGGGGCTGGCTCGTGGTTGGTGTGCTGGCCATGTCCTTGGCCTCTACGGTGACCCAGAACGTGTGCCGAGCGCCAGATGGGAGAGACGGGGCTCCAGGAAATCCTGGCCGACCCGGGCGGCCAGGCCTCAAGGGGGAGCAAGGGGAGCCAGGTAAGCACCTCCCTCCGGACCCCAGTCCCTCATCCCTTCACCTGGGCTCCAGAGGGGAGACTTGGGGTGATACCAAAAAGCAGGAGTCCACCTGGGCCCCCACATTAAACTCCTCCCGTCTGTCCTTGGTCCTGAGGTCTGAGGAGGGCCTGGCCTCCTCCCCAGACCATGTCCCCAGGCCCCCAGGCCTCTCCGCATCCTCTTTACGGCTCGAGGCCTCTTTCTCTGGCCTCGCCTCCCTCCTCTGGGAACGGGTCGCTGCGGCAATGAATATGGTCGGTCGGAAGCAGGCCCAGGCCTCGGCCTCTGTTCAGTTACCAGGATGCTCAGTGCGCTGACTCGGGTTTTAGACTCGGGAGCCCTGGTTTTGCTCTCTTGTGTGACCCTCTCTGGGACTCAGTTTCCTCATCTGTAAGATAGGGAACCAATCCCACCTGGCACAGAATGAGGGATCAATTAATGCAACTATCCTTTTTCCACTTTCTCTCTCCCCCTCACCCTCCTTCCCCCCCCCCAACCCCCCGCAGCCCTGCTTCCCTCTCCTCAACCCATTTGGGCTTCAGAAACTCTCAGACTCAAGGGGAACGCCTGGGGGTGAAGGAAAAGGGGAGTGGACATGACTAGATGGGAAAGGAAAGTCTCATACAGCCCCCCGAGTCTGCAGTGCACAGCAGACCAGCAAGACCTGCAGGGACGTTTGTACCAGTGTGTGGGCTCCCTGAAACAGAGGGTCAGGGCCAGCGGCTGTGAGGCGTGGAGTGCAGGGCCGTGGGCAGAAGCACGTGGAGGACCGCTCTGTAAAGTGGGGGGCGCTGCTGTTTTAGCCGGAGGGAGATCATTTCTTAGGACTCTTCCGCTTTCCCAGCATCTGACACTCTCCCAAGCGCATGCTCCCACCTCTCTCCGCGTCACAGAGAAAGACTCTGAGGGTCAGAGAGGCTGCGATGCCCACGCTCAGGGAGCCAGCCAGAACCAGTGTCTGGAAGGCCCAGGCACTCCCCTATCCACTACCCCACAGCGTTTCGGGGTCCCAGCCGTCTGCCTGAGGACGGGAGGACGGGAGGACGGGCAGACCCTAGACTCTCACTGCCAATCTCCTCCCACAGGGGCCCCCGGCATCCGGACAGGCATCCGCGGTCTTAAAGGAGACCAGGGGGACCCTGGGCCCCCTGGAAACCCTGGCAAAATGGGCTACCCGGGACCCAGCGGCCCCCTGGGTAACCCCGGCGCCCCGGGACCGAAGGGCATCAAGGGCAACCCGGGAAACATCAACGACCAGTCGCGGCCAGCCTTCTCGGCGGTGAGGCGGAACCCGCCGACCGGCGGCAACGTGGTCATCTTCGACACGGTCGTCACCAACGAGGAGGGCCGCTACCAGAGCCACTCGGGCCGGTTCGTGTGCGCCGTGCCCGGCTACTACTACTTCACCTTCCAGGTGGTGTCCAAGTGGGACATCTGCCTGTCCATCATGTCCTCCCGGAAGGGCCAGACCGCGAGGGCCGTGGGCTTCTGCGACGCCAACAGCCGGGGCACCTTCCAGGTGGTGTCGGGGGGCACTGTGCTGCAGCTGCAGAACGGGGACCAGGTCTGGATCGAGAAGGACCCCGTAAAGGGCCGCATTTACCAGGGCCCCGAGGCCGACAGCGTCTTCAGCGGCTTCCTCATCTTCCCCTCCGCCTGAACCGGGGAGGGAGGGACCCCCTCCCCACCGCGGCCTCACCTGCTTCCTGCTGTGCAACCCCGGCCCACGCGCTGCACCTCTCTGGTTCTCCGCTCTGCTCTGTAAAGTGGGGGGCGCTGCTGTTGTAGCCGGAGGGAGATCATTTCTTAGGACTCTTCCTGGAATAAATAAAGGCCTGTGTCCCTGTCTGCTGGCGTGAGGCTCGGTTGCTACCCTGGGCTTTGGGAGGGAGACGTAAGAATGACAACTGTTGAGTGCTTACAGGGAAGGGCCATGCTCGGTATTTTGCAATATGTATCTGACAGGGCCTGGGAGCCTCAGAGGCCTGGGTTCAAATCCTGGGGCCACCGGGTACTGGTTGCCCAATCGTGTGCATGCTGTGTAACTTCAGTGAGCCTCAGTCTTCCAGTCTGTAAAGTGGGAGGAATAATAGCACCCACCTCCACGGGCTGTTGGAAGAGTAAATGATTTAATATCTGAACATTGCAGTGCAGAGCCTGGTTCATCGTGAAGGCTGCATAAGGTTTAGCTATTCTTACATTTTGTGCAACCTTTACAATGGAGCTCTGAAGTGGGTATTATGGCCCTATTTTACAGATAATAAAACTGAGGCTGGGAGTTGGGGCCAGACACCAAGCCCAGGTCAGGGTTCAAGGGGAGGAACTGGGATTCAACTCCAGGTCTTACGGGTGTGTGTTTAACGGCTATCTCATCAGCCTCCACAGCCACACCCTGACCATGACAGTGCTTTCCAACCGGACCCAGAAAGGCTGGGGCGGCCTCAGAGAGGGGGAGCCGTGGGCCCAGGGCCTCCAGCAGTCCCCCCCAACACAGTTTCCCGAGTCCAGCCCTGGGCTCCGTGCTGCAGGTGTGGAGGCGAGGAAACGGGAGGACCGTGGCTCTGCAATGGCGTGGCTCCTTCCCGCTTGGCCAGTCCGGGAGCTGCGCAGGAGCAAGAAGCCCCAGCATGTCCTTTGGGTGTGAGGAAAATAAGGAGACCAGCGGAAACCGGTTTGGCTCAGTGGATAGAGCGTCGGCCTACAGACTGAAAGGTCCCAGGTTCAATTCCGGTCAAGGGCACGAACCTTGGTTGTAGGCACATCCCCAGTAGGAGGTGTGCAGGAGGCAGCTGATGGATGTTTCTCTCTCATCGATGTTTCTGACTCTATCCCTCTCCCTTTCTCTCTGTAAAAAAATCAATAAATTATATTAAAAAAAGAAAGAAAAGAAGACCAGAAGTGCCGTCCTGAAAATGTCCAAGGCCCTGTGCATTTTCCCGGAGGGAGCGGCTTTATCTCTGTGCTGCATATATGCACACACACAAACACACCAGGCATGCATACACACCACGCTACACACACACATACCACACCACCATGTACACCTGCCTTGAGATGCACAGGGACCCACATTCCTGGACCAAGACTTGTCCACTCCTCGCTGAAACATGGACACGTGGTCCCCTCCCTCAGCACACACCCACTTTCTTAGACCCACCCGTGTACACCCCTGAACATCCGCATGAGTTATGCCTTCATACCCTGGGGACACATGTGCCGTCATACCACACACCCCTGCCTCAGACACTTGAGTGTTCCCTGTAAACCATCAGAAGTGCTCTTACCCACACACCTTAACACCCCTGACATGCAGATGTACACATCCTCCACTCCAACATGCATGTGCCTTAGACATGCCAGTGTTGGCTCACCCATCGACCCCCACGCGTGCTGACACCTCACAGGGACCGTCTCTCCCATCCACTGACACACAAGCAGCCTCAGAGTCCTCACATATGCACAACCCCCTACTCCTGCCTCCAACAGTCAGGACCCTCTCCTGGGGCTGCCCCGCCGACAGCTGTGGGAGTGACCCCCTGTACCCCCAGGCCAGTGATGAACTCCACAGGCCCTCAGCCCCCCGTTGGGTTCCTGCTCTGCCCCAGCAGCCCCCCGCCCCTGGAACACACCCACCATGAACTGGGAAAAGAAACAGGTCTTTGAGCGCCTCCTATGTGCTGGACACTTCATGGTCACTGATGCATTTAATCCCAGCAAAATCGATGAGGACACAGGCTCAGAGAGGGAGGCATCGACTCAAGGTCACGCAGGGCCGAGATCTGAACCAGCCGGGCTGGACCCCAAAGTGGAGGCTTCTTTCATGGCAGGGTACCCCAATGGAAATGTCAGCAGGGGAGCCCCATCAGTGGCAAGGAGACCAGGCCATCGAAATGTGGCTGTGGGCTGCTCCTTACCCTAAAGGTCCCCCATACCTGCCCACCTCCGGGGAGGCTAATCACTGCCCCCTCTGGAAGGAGGGAACGCAGCTGGACCAGGCGGGCGGGGCAGGAGGGCTGAGCACGGGCCGAGGCTGCCATCTGCTGGACAAATCAGACCCAGGCGCAAATGAGGGGAGGGAGATGGGCGCTCAGGTGCCATCCATCCATTCGCCCCAGACTCACATCTTTGCTCTCATCCCCCCTCTGCAGCCCTGGCTGGAGGAACAGAGGGGGAAACTGAGGCCCTGAGAGTCACCTGGGGGGTAGCGCAGGGCTAAGTATCATGGGTACATCTATCAAACAGGGTCCTCACGCTACCCTGCATGGAGGTAGTGGATCCTTCCCCGACCCCCCATTTACAGAGGAGGAACCAACACCGGGTGACAGGGGGGGCGGGAGTGGGGTCAGGGTTGGACCCTCTGCAGCCCCCCACCTCCTTCCTCCCGACTCTAAAGAGAGGAGGGGCCTGACCCCACTGGCAACCCCTCGCCGGCCATGATGGGCTCCAAGACCACAGGCAGGGGTGGCGGGGACGGGGGTGAAGAAGCGGTGCAGGCGGGAAAGGCAAGGCCATCGAGGGCCCGGGCAGAGGAAGAGGTGGCACCATGCAGAGCCCCGGCCTTCCCACCACCCCGAACACAGGCGGGAGGCGGAGGCCTGGGTGGGGTCAGGGAAAGGAGGTGGCATGGCTGGAAGGAGAGCCAGAAGCTCTGTATCCAGAGGGTTCTGTCTAACACAGGATGCCAGTCATTAAAGCTTGCCCATTCGGGTGTCCACCCCCACAACTAACATAAGGAAGAGGGGTGTATGGAACTTTCTAGAATAAGGCCTGCCACTTGGCCAGTGCATATGCGAGGATTATCTCTGGGGGCAGCTGAGCAGAGGCTTTAGGCCCCAAGAAACCACTCACTCCGTGACCTTGGGCCGAGGCTTGCACCTCCCCGAGCCTCAGTTTCCTCGTCCGTAAGGGGTTAGAACTTCCTCCTGGACGTTGTGAAACAGCCGAGTCTCGGGCACCGTAAATGCCGCGGATGGGGGTGACCAGGGCAGGGGCGCCCACCGGGCAGGGGAAGTCTGCCCGGGACGCTTGTGTTTACAGACACAGACACGCACATCCCTTCCCGGATCCGGAGGGGGGACATTTCCTTATTTCAGACACTGATGACCGGGGTGGAGGGCACAGGGTGTCCCTGTGGTCAGCCTGGCTCAGCACCCAAAAGAAAGTCCTGAGTCAGGGGGAAATGTGGGAAAGGGGATGTGGGATGGGGGGGAGGGGAAGGAGGGGGCCGCCCAGTCCGCTCCAGGCCCTCCTCGCTCTGTCCTCTCCGGCACCGTGTCCTCCTGCCCGGGAGAGGGAAGCAGACCGGAGGGCATCGCCGTGAGCAGACCAGACGCCTCCCAGCCCAGGTGAGCGGACCCTGTCCAGGTGAGGGCGCAGGTAGCTCTCCCCACCACCTTCCTGAGACACTGCCCCAGGGGCAGCCAGATCTGTGAGGAAGTGGGTCCCCATCCTCTCTGAGCTCAAAGAAGGGACCCCACTGTTCATCCATCGTGTGGTCCCAAGGGTGAGGGTGCTCCGGGACGGGAGGGAGGTTCCTGAGGGCAGAGAGGAGCGAGCCCTGGGGTGAGAGGAAGAGGAGGGTGGGCGAGGGGCCGGTGGGCCGACCCAGCTTTCGCCATCCAGCTCCTTCCCCAGGATGGACAGGGGCGCCGGCATCTGGCCCCGCCTTGGACTGAACCTGCTGCTGCTCCTCCTGGCGCTGCCCCGCGGGGGCCTGGCCGCCACAGAATGCTACGGGGTCCCCGGAATGCCAGGCTTGCCCGGAGCCCCGGGGAAGGATGGCCATGACGGACTGCAAGGGCCCAAGGGAGAACCAGGTGAGTCGGCTGGCCTGGCGGGGAGGGGTCACCCAGGCCTAGGGGCAGGGGGCGGAGTGGGGGAAGGA
>PVJN01030610.1:0-25480 GCA_004026805.1 Lasiurus borealis | reverse complement strand
CCTTTTGCATGCCTATTAAAAATTACATTTGCCCATGAAAAATGTACACTGAGTGGCCAGATTATTATGATCTCCAAACACAAAATAATCTGGCTACTCAGTGTATATTCTATAGAATAAAAGGCTAATATGAAATTTGGCCCCTCGACCAGGAGTTTGACCAGCAGGCAGGCTGGCCAACCACCCATGTCCCCTCCCCCTGGCCAGGCTGGCCAGCCCCACCCATGCACAAATCCATGCACCAGGCCTCTAATATACTTATACTAATAAAAGAGTAACATGCTAATTGACCGTACCTTCATGACTCCCACCATCCAATCATGAGGATGCAAATTAACGTAACAAAGATGGTGGATTAATTTGCATACACAGGCACAGAATGACCAGGAGTGTTCCACACCACCACAGCTGTTCTGGGCTTCTGGGCAGCATGGGAAGGCAGAAAGGTGGCTCCAGGCAAAGTGAAAAGGTGGCTCCAGCCAGAGCAAGGCGGTGCCAGCAGTCAGGAGAAAGGAGGCCCATTCTTGCACGATTCTTCATGCATTGGGCCTCTAATATATATATATATATATATATATATATATATATATATATATATATATATATATATATATATATATATTACACACACACACACACACACACACACACACACACACACTGAGTGGCCAGATTATTATGCATTCGGAGATCATAATAACCTGGTCACTTAGTATATATTCTTTGGAAGGAGCTGAATGACTGCTGATACAATAACAAATAACCAGTTGCTATTTGGGAACATGTTACAATAAATATATTACAACAGACACAGACAGCAGTGTGTTCTGTGGTTCCTTACCAAGTTTGGTGACAGAAGGGACTGAAAGTGAAAAAGAACGCCTGCATTGGCGATCTGGTCCAGCCACCTTCTGCTGGCTTCCCACGTTTCCATCTCATTTTCCTTGCTGTTGTCAAACATCTGGTTTAAGGCTGCCATGAGCTGCTCGGAGAAGGCACAGACTGTGGCCACGAGACTTTGGCAGAAAACCATGTCTCTTCGGAGCTGTGGCTCACTGTCTGCGATCCAGGAGAACAGAGGGAGTTTTGAGAAATGTCATCAATCAAACCACTCCAGTAAGCATTTACACTGGCTGTTATTTTGACCTCTCACTAAATTCACACTACGTGAGAATGTAAATTTGAGCTCTCTTAATGAGCACATATATTTTAGCAAGTTTTTTTAGAAAACACCAAAAAGTGTTAGAAACATTAAAATAATTTTTCCTATATGACATTGTGACTTTATTTTATAATCCCTAAGTTGTTTCCTAAAATCTAAGGAAAAAACCTAAGTCTTTATTTATTTACTTTCTTATTTTTCCTGATGGTCCACAATTTGTGTTTGTTTGTGGAATGTCCCTAAAGGAAACTTAGAGTCTATTTTTTTGGTTTATGCTGGCAAATAAAACACAGTATCATGCCCAGCTGGCGTGGCTCAATAGTTGAACCAGATCATGGTTTGATTCTCAATCAGGGCATATGCCCAGGTTGCAGGCTCAGTCCCCAGTGGGGGCCATGTAGGAGGCAGCCAATCAATGATGCTCTTTCATCATTGATCTTTCTACCTCTCTCTCCCACTCCCTTCCTCTCTGAAATCAATTCTATATAATGAAAGCATAGTATACAGCCCTAACTGATTTGGATCAGTGGATAGAGTGTCAGCTTGAGGACTGAAAGGTTCCAGGTTCAATTCCAGTCAAGGGCATGTACTTTGGTTGTGGGGACATCCCTATTAGGAAGTGTGTAGGAAGCAGCTGATCGATGTTTCTCTCTCACTGATGTTTCTAATTCTCTATCTCTCTCCTTTCCTCTCTGTAAAAAATCAATAAAATACATTAAAAAAAGCAGAGTATGCAAATTATCCCCCTCACCAGGAGGTCATCCAGGAATTCAACAAGAGGATGGGGCCTGCCAGGGGAAGGGCGGGAATACCCGGCTGCTGGCTGGTTACCTGTTAGGGACGCTACCAGTGCATGAATTTCATGCATTGGGCCTCTAGTAAAAATATGTTTTTAAAAATACAATATCTTAATACTAAATTTTTAAAAATTGCCTTCTAAATCTATTGAAATATTGATGTGAAATGCACATGGGAAACAAAGTATAGATGTCCAACTGTTTGTAACAATAAACAAATCTGTATGTCCTGAATTCACTATTCAACTTCACAAGTTATCAATATGTCCCGTTCATAAACTCCTATATTTCTTTGAAATAAGAAATGTAGTTACAGTTTTAGCACAAATTGATTTTTGCTAGGATTCTTATTCTGCAATTGACTGGCATTTTCACTGACTGAACCACTTTGTGAACTGCCACTCCTGGGTCACAATGTTTTCCAATGGAAAGAAGCTGTGCCTGACAACCTGATCACAGAGGGTTAACTTCCTGGGGTAGTTGGATAAATACAAACTACATAATTACTCTAAACACCAAGCCATATATTATGTACATTAAAAAATCCCTTGAACTAGAAGAACAACAAAGGTGAAAATAATCTATTCTCCCAAAGTCTATTGAATATTTTGAGGATTCAGAATCTTCTGAAATGAAGAAATATTGTCAATATTAGTGTATAATGTAGTATAAATGCTGCCTTTATTCGGGGTTGAGTTCTAGCTTTATTCATAAAATAGCATAATTTTTAAGATGTTTACCAAGAATACAAAACATCTGGTTTTATTAATCATCAAAGGCATGTGTGCACATAATGTAATTGCTGTGTTACTCAGTTTTACTGTTAGTAAATGCTACTCTTGAAATTTTATTAGAAAATAATTAAATATTTAAAATATTTAATTTTATAACAAAATATTCATTTGTTAAGTTAAACTATAAGGACTTGCTATTTCAGCAGGTCAAAATAGTTGACTATAGCAATTCCATATGGTTCGACTTACTAATTTAACCAACAACATGTGTTAGACATTTTCCTTATGTAGTTCTATACCAGTGCCCCATTCTAATAAATGGAGAAGAGCATTTTTATACAAGTAACTATAAAAGGGCTAAACTGAAGAAAAACTGTTCAAATCTCAATTAAGAAAAAAGCAAAAACACTTATTTGGTTGTTGTGTATAACTTCTCACACAATGTGGACATTCAATAAATGTTTACTGAATGAATGAATGAATGAATGAATGAATATAGTAAACCAGTGGAGCAACCAAGAGACAAATGAATTAAGTGAAATGCAAACATCTGAGCTCATTCCCTGGCTTCTTGAAATCTCTGGATTTAGTTTTACTTAAAAGGGGACTTCAGAGAACTTTAGCTCAGAAGTGCTGCTAGAAGATTGACGTTCGTTCAAGACCGAGACTTAATAAACAAAAATTGCCCCAAATCTTCCTTATGCTTTTTCCTTTGTCAGAAAATTTGGGCAATTTTAAAATATACTTCAGTAGCTTTGGCAGGAATACTTCCACCTATAATCTGAGAATAATTTCTTAATAAAACTCTAAGTGGAAAGAAACTGCTTATATCAAGAGCAGAGGGCTAAGGTCTGTAGAAGGACGGATCTGGCTCTACAGTGGGCTTTAGAAGAGATCACAAGACTTGTACCAGTAGCAGAAATAATTATCTCCAAATTGCTTTTGAGAAGAAATTCTCAAATTTCTCCTTCTTTTATCTCAAAACAAATACTTAGATGTTCTTTCTACTCTTTGCTAAATTCTGTATGCATTTTAAGCCAAATTAAATTTTTCATTCAGCCTTATTATCAAATCAAAACTAAACATACAAGAGTTGAATTCGTTCACTACTTCAAGCTTTAACACTAAATGCCATACAAGAATTAAAACATTTTTGCACCAATTACTGGGGGTGCGAAGAAGTCCAAATCGAGGCCTTGGCCATGGCTATGCTCCCAGCAGATGGAGAGAGTAGATAAGCAAGATGCCCTTGGACCACACTGCCTCTGAAATCTTAAACCAACATATTTTCGGCTGAAAAACACTTAACACTTCACACGTGCTTATTACTTCATGAGGTGGTTTTCAATTGCCCCCTTCCTATTTTTAACAGAGAGTAAAGTGACTAGTTTGCCTAGACTTCACAATGCACAGCATATATTAAAAGCTTCTCAAGTGACTTTTGATATGAGTAACAAAAGTAGAAAACTGAGTAGGAGAAAAGTCAATCTATACCCAACTTATGTTTATAGCTTCTCCACACATGACCTCTCTCCATCCCAGACAACCAGCAACAATCTTCAACAATTATTGTGAGAATATAATAAAATAATATATCTGAAAGCAGCCAGAACAGTACTGTACAGACCTCTCCGAGCCACATAGTACTGCTGAGGGTTCCTCGAACTTGAAAGGTCCCTATAGTCACACCTTTGTCCACCGACTCGCTGGGTGCAGGCCCTTTCCTCCTGTCCACCAGCAAACTTTAAATCACCAGTTACGAGTCAAGTCATTGAACTACTGAAACGCCACTGAACTATTAAAATATTATCTCCCCTGATAACATTTCCCTTCTCCTTCAGGAAGTATTGTGCACTTCTACCTGCCACTAGACCTGGAGCATCCCTGTACTAGATGGCTAATGACCTATGGTTATGAATCTGCTTACTAGTTTGTGAACCTCAGGGACCTTCAGCAAAGGCCATGGGAAGTGGCATATAATGTATAATGTGTGAATTATGCTCATGGATATTCAAGGCATATGATCGGCTTTTGTCTACCCATTCCACCAATTTTGAACCATATAATCCTAAGTATTAGATTCTAATATGTAAACTGGGGTACACCTATTTCTTAGATCACAATAAATATAAATGACGTAAAAACATTTAGAGCATTGTCAGCCAGTATAGTTCAGTGGATGAGCCTCAACCCATGAACCAGGAGGTCACAGTTCAATTCCTGGTCAGGGCACATCCCTGGATTGTGGGGGTGATCCCCAGTGGGGGCAGTGGGAGGGGGCAGGGGGAGGAAAGGGAGGGTGTGCAGGAGGCAGCCAATCGGTGATTCTTTCTTATCATCGATGTTTCTCTCTCTCCTTCTCCTTTCCTCTCTGAAATGAATAAAAACATACAAAAAAAAATTTATAACATTTTGGAAAGTGAAATTGGACAGTATGATTACGGTGATTCCTTTCTCTAGCATCTAGCAGGGTGCCTGGCACTGAGTGGCAGCCTGGTTTTATTGCTGAATGGAGAGAGGTCAACATGATCAAGAAAGCAAAAGAAGCTAACTCCAAGCAAAAACACCTGGGTTTCTTGTGGGCTTTTTGTTTATTTATTTATTTTTGTAATTATAAAGCTATTTAAAATCCACAAGTGGCCATCCTTTCCAAAGCTATTTTCATTCCTCATTTTTATCAAAAAGAGTTATAGCAAGAATCACAACTGCTGCTGCCACCTTCCAGCAAACAAAGAAAAGCAGAGAGCTGTGTTTTCAAGGTGACAGCTTATTTCTTCTGCAGAGTAAGGATTCTCTCGTAGTAGAAGTGGACTAAAAAATGGACTTTTTGAAACTTATCAAATGCTTCTGTTTCATTTCCGTTTCAAGTCATTTTTTACAAACATGCTTTACAATATTAACACTTCATTTATCTCATGGTTTTAAAAGTTCCATAGTTAGCTAGCTGGTCAAAAAAGAATGAGATGGTGTCTAGATACAGAAGCAATCCCAGAGATTTTTTCTGAGATGATGGGGAAAGAAAGCAAAATAAACAAGGAAACAAAAAGAAAAGATCAGAGAGATAGGAATAAAAGTAAGTTAAGAATATTTAGCAGACACAGTCTACCCTTTTCAAGCGAAAAGTATAATTTCACAGCCAACCATATGGTGTAATTTGGTTACTGGTTTGGTGCCAAGCTACTTATATATGAAGGAACAAAGAGTGAGTGAATAAAGTAGGAAAAGGTAGAATTATGACAAGAATAAAAAAATGAAAATGAAATCAAAATAAGAATCTACAAGAACAGCCATTTGAATATTAATGAATAAAGTAAAACATTCCAGGACCACTTCTGAAATTAGCATTAAATTTTGAATTCAAATCTGCCACTTACTATTTATTAATTCATGTACTCAATAAAACATATTCTAGTTGCTCAAAGATATGTGTTGAATGAACATCATTTACAAATTATTATTAACCTTACAGAGTCTTAATTTTTAATTATTTTTAATCTGCCTGATTATTAATTTCTTCATTTTTAAAACTGTGGAAAAATAATTACATTCTCACAGAGTGGTTGTGAGGATCTAATGAAATATGTAAAAATGAGATCCATCAACTGTGTGGTTATTAGTAAAGCTTTAAAAATGTTAAAAATGTATTATATTATCATTTAGTCAAAAAGGAAAGCAAAAACTTGTTTAAACAACCAATAAACAAAAAATCCCTCTTGGTTAACTTGGCTCCTCCATTCATTTATTTATATTTTAAATTTTCTAACTGCGGCAGATTTGCATAAGTGATCACAAATTCTTCCCCTGTCTATACCATGCCTTTGCAATATGATTTTGAGATTGAGACTCTCCATCAAAAGCACAGTACATTTCCCTACCCCGAGAATTTGAGCCCATCCTTGCTCATATACAGAAGTTAGACACAGTTTCTCAGTATATTCGATTTGCACAATTAACTTTACCAAACCTGCTTCCTTTCTCTTTTTAATTATATTTTTAATTGATTTTAAAGAGAGAAACAACAATTTGTTGTTCCACTTACTTTTGCACTCATTGGTTGCTTATTGTTTG
This sequence comes from Lasiurus borealis, assembly GCA_004026805.1. Classification (NCBI taxonomy): domain Eukaryota; kingdom Metazoa; phylum Chordata; class Mammalia; order Chiroptera; family Vespertilionidae; genus Lasiurus; species Lasiurus borealis. The sequence goes on along the minus strand of PVJN01030610.1, from coordinate 18,719 downwards.
TGCCCTGATGGAACCCACAACCTTGGTGTATGAGGATGATACTCTAACCAACTGAGCTGCCCTGCTAGGAACCTAAATTATATTCGTGTAAATCTCTATAGGTGGTCACATGTTTCTATTTGTAATTGAAGATGGATATACATTTGTCATTTTTCTTAAAACTAAGTTATTTTTTCTATCTTTGCAAGACTTTAGAAAAGGTAGGGATCATATTTTCATCTCTTTTGCTGAAGGCATTGCTTTGATATCATGACACTTCTAAGGGCATAATTTTAAAAAGTAAAAATAATGAAAAGTATTACCTGAATACTCAAGAAGTGCCAGAAGAATTCTACACTTGACTTCTGCAGAGGAAAACAAAACATATCAGTTAATTGTTCAATATTTTTCTGCCACATTTTAACTATTTCCATAATAAAAATTAACACAATCTCATTACATCAGATAATAAAAATCACTTGAAATGCTATTCTTTCCTACCTACTTATATAAATTCTGTCCATTGCTCAAGACCCTAAAATGTCTCCTAGATCTGAATTATGTGAGTCAATGAAACATTATTAAAATTCTGCTATCTATATAAATCCTTCTTTTTTGCTATAGCTTACATGGTACTCTCTAAACTCTTAAGCTGTCATAGTCTTGACCAATAAACTATCAAATGGTATTTTTCTTAGTTATTTTAAATTTTAATATCATATATAATATATACAATTATCCTATAAAATAAAAGGCTAATAAGCAAATTGACAGAATGGCAGAATGACCAGTCACTATGATGTGCACTGATCACCAGGGGGCAGACACTCAGTGCAGGAGCTGCCTGCTGATGGTCAGTATACTCCCACAGGGGGAATGCCGCTCAGCCAGAAACTGGGCTCACAGCTGGCGAGCCCAGTGGTAGTGGAGGGAGTCTCTACTGCCTCCATGGCTGTGCTACAGATGCCAAATGATGGCTTATGGGAAGTGGGCCTAAGTCATCAGTCGGACATACCCTGAGGGTTCCAGACTGTGAGAGGGCACAAGCTGGGGTGAGGGACCCCCCTCCACCCAAGTGTACGGATTTTGTGCACCAGGCCTCTAATATATTGTGCATTATATATTATAATTATAGCTTATATATAATTACATAATTATATTTATAGGTTCTATAGAATATATATAGTCTTCCTCTTCCATCTATAATTAAAGATACTGCATTAAAGGACAGAAAAATACTAAATGTTTCCAAATAGTCATCTTCCCAACCCATCTACAAACGGGGTCAATCACAAGTATTTCATAAATGATATGTATGCACTTCATTCTCATTGCTCTGTGTCTAGTGAGTTATGTGTCCACTTATTTCCAATTGGCAAATAGTTTATTTGCCATAAAAACCTATAGTTTTTTCCCAAGATTATGGGATATAACAAAGGTTAGATTGCATCCTCTTCCATAGAGCAACAAAATTAATCTACAAGAAATGTAGGAGATACTTAAGATGGCATTAAGTTTTACAACTGAGACTGCTAAAACAGAAGATCCATGTGTTGTACACTAGCAGTGTGGTCTTTTAAAAAGTGCTAAAATACTTTGAGTCTCAACTTGCTGCATTTATTACAAAAGGACATAACTCAGGAACAGTCAGATGGAAGAGAGGCAAGGGCAAGGTATGGGAGAAAGGCATGGAGCTTCCATGCTGTCTGCATAGACCACTCACCCAGCAGAGAAGGAAGAAGAGTTCAGAATATGCTACCCCAACATATACACTCTGGCATATTAAATATTTTAAGCTGAATGAATTTGAAAAACAGTAGGTGCAGGAAGGACTCTCTGACCTCCCTCTTTCCCCTAACACAGATCATAAGACCTTCATATGAGAAATATCCTCCCTATACCTGGAGGAACAAAGCGTCCTATGTCCAAAGGTGCTGAAAGGAACAGACCCTGCTACGTTTCTCCCAGATCACTGTCCTTAGCCTATACCCTTTGTTCTTTCCCATTTTCCCACAACTTCCCACTCTTCATCAAACCTAGTATAAAAACTCCTAGGTTTAATTATTTCTTTGGATTCTCATTTTCTTATGAAGGCTCTTGTCGCATGCAAAATTCATAGTAAGTAGATTTATATGCTTTCTTCTTATTAAATTGCCTTTTGTCAGTATAATTCACAGGAGAATAGGAGACAAAATATATTTATTTCCTTCACAATAGGAACATCAGAATGGGATCAATCCCAGCTATGTATATAAACATTGAAATTCCTGAGCTCTCCCCACTAGATGCCAATGGTATACCCACAATTGGGACAACCAAAGTGTGTCTCCAGATACTGCCAACCACTGGCTGAATATTGGAAATAAGATCATGAATTAGATATTTTTAAAAATTAAACAAATTTCTCTCTTCATCATTTTCACCATAACCATGTTGGAAACTCTCAGAATTTTCTACTTATTAACTCTGAATCTAAACATGCAATCAGATTTTGAGTTGTCTTGGAGTTATATCTCCAATTACAGGTTGTACCAATTATATGGTGTTGAAGAAACAATGTCATGGTAGATAATAACACCATCAACTCAGACAAACAATTCTGAAAAAGAAACTTAAAATGAACAATGCAACCTATGTCTTATCTTGATTCTCACATAGATGCCCAATTGATTTTTTAGACTCTCCATAACATTTAGCTTCATGTGTTTTGTGAATTTTTGAAAAATTTTTCTGTTGTCTCATATTATAAAATATGAAGCTCCATGTTCCATTTGTCTTCATAAATATAAGCTCTTATTTTATTCACTGAGAATATTCTCCATCATGTAGGTCATTTAGATACTTGGAACAGAAGGTTCTGCAATCTTATTCCTCATTTCTCTCATCCTCCATCACACTTTACACTCCTTTTATTTCACTCTTAACAGGAAACATTAAAAAAGTGATCAGACCAGTACTGAAATTTAGTTTTAATGGGTTTTTAAATGATTAATACTAATATAATGAGATATTCTTTGTTTTTCAACCTGACCTTCAACAAATTTTCTGATGTTCTGAGCAAGACTCCGGACGCTGGTGGGAAGATTCCAAGGATCTTGCTTGATGTGAAGCCTTAAACGTTTTGGACAACTCAGCTTTGGTTCCATTTCCTGCTGAAATTCTAAATAAACACAAAAAAACCCTCTTAACACTCAACCATTTACCAAACAGTTAACAACATGATCAGCTTCAGAATCTTCTTGTTTTTCTTGCTGTTGTCCTAAATTATTATCATATTGGTAATTTCTTCAGCCATATCACAGGAGAAAATGTGTTAAATCCAGAATGCCAAACCTTAGTATTATTTTCTTACAAATGTTTAAACAAAGGAGCAAATTTAGATGAAAAACTATACTTTAAACATCTTAAACTAGATGTCAGAAAGTGGAAGCTCTAGATCTTCTCTTGTTAGCCTATTCTGTTTGCCCAGAATTCTCAACCCTCCTCCCGCACCACTAGGATATAAAAGCCATTATGCTTGGTTTTGGTCAAAACATCTCAATACCTGTATCTCTTCGGTTAACTTATATATGTTCAGTCTGGCCCCCATAGGCATTAAACATTTTAACTTTCAAAGAAATCTAAAAGATCCTATACTGTTTTTTTACGTAGACTTAAAAATTATCAAAAAGAAGCAATATTAAGTGAATTATGAAGCATGAGCAAATAGAACTTTTCTTATAGAACTACTAGAGGCCCGGTGCATGGATTTGTGCACCAGTGGGGTCCTTCAGCCTGGCTTGCGCCCTCCCACAATCTGGGACCCCTAGGGGGATGTCAGACTGCCAGTTTTGGGCTGGTCCCTGCAGGCCATGCCAAGGGACTTCAAGAATCCATGTATCAGGCCTATTTCTGCTCGATTCCCCAGGCCAAGCTGAGGGACCCCACTGGTGCACAAATCTATGCATCAGGTCTCTAGTATGCATATAAGATCTTTGGTTAATCTCTTCCCACCCTCCCCTCCCCTGCCTTTCCTCTGAGATTCATCATTCTGTTCCATGTTTCCATGCCTGTGCATTGAGTGTTTGCCCCCTAGTAGTCAGTGTGTGTATGACTACCAGTCAAACAATTGAAGGGTTGAATGGTCGAACAGTCACTTAAGGATATATATGTGCACGCACGTGCGCGTGCGCGCGCGCACACACACACACACACACACACACACATATATATATATATATATATATATATAGAGAGAGAGAGAGAGAGAGAGAGAGAGACTGAGAGACTGACTAGAGGCCCAATGGACGAAATTCGTGCAAGGCCCTTGGACCTTATAGCAGCCATGGTGGCTTGTCTTGGTCCTCGCAGACCCAGCTTCATCCGGAAGGTTGTTTGGCTGTCCGGTTTAATTAGCATATTATGCTTGTAATACAAGAGTATTACTATAAATACTTTTGCTTCATAACTATACTGTCTCCCATTTTGCTTCCCAATTGCTTCTAACAGTTATTTCATAAACCTTACCCTGCAATCCTCGACCTGGGGTGAGGTACTTGGTTTGCTCAAAGGCTCTGACCACAGCTTGCCCTTTTAGGAGATTGGTAATCGAATCCACCTATGACAATAATAGAGATTCTGAGAGTTACATATTCTTGTAAGACATCACATATATTTCCAAGAGTAAATCTTTCAAGATATTTTTTTCATAAAGCAATGATTACTGCTTGAAATTCACGATTCTTATGAAATCTACCTTTAAATAAAATATTGTGATTAACTCACCTGAGAACATTTGCAATAACATTTCTTACTATCCTATCATATATTAATACAAAACATAATTTTACAACACAAGAGAAGTATAGGTCCTAGAGTTATTAAAGAAAACTTAAAGTTATCAAAATCTTTTTCAAAGTAATAAAAGGTTATACACTATAAATTGTAGTTATGGATATAAATTTTTAAAGGAGCCCTATGACAATATTTGTGCTTTTTGAAATTAAGAATAAAATTTAATAAGAAATGTCATAAAGGACTCTAAAAACCCATTAAAAATAAACAGTAAAAAAAATAAATAACTCCCATGTGTATAACTCTTTATGATTTCCTCAGGACTGCAAAATATTTGACATTAAAATAATCCTATGGGTTAGTTGGCTGAAGGAATATTTATTCCCATTTTAAAATTGTGGAATTGAGTTAAAGTGGGTAGAAGGACAGATTGAGGCCTTTCTATTCTAATTCCAAGCTCTTTTCAGGTCATCTGAAACAGAGGTTCCTGATAGTGTAGTCTACAGAAAAAAATACCCACAGGTGTCCCAGTCTTACCTGGCTAAAAAGATGCTCCAGACAACTATGTATCTTGTCCTGTTTTTCATGAGAAATTCGAACACTTAGTGGAAGTTCATCACCTAGATATAAAGAAAAGAATAATTAATCCTATGTTTAACATTCCAAAGTATTTTAATATAAATAAAATAAAAATATTGAAACAGAAGCTCTTATTCAAGACATTAGTTTTCATGATCAGAAAATGAATTCCAAAATATTTAATAGCTATGGCATTATCAGATTATTGATCCTAGCAAAGGGTAGTGAAAGTGGCCACACGGAAAGAACACTGCACTATGTTAACTCTTTCAAATGGTACATTTTTCTAATGATTAAGTAGTTGAGATAAACTTCAGATTTAAACATTAAGACTTATCCTAATTGGCTGCAAAATATCGTTTGTAATGCAAAGAAAACAGGAAATTTGAGGTATTTATATCAGGTATTTATTTACTATTTCCACCACCTACATTAAGGCTACTTCAGGAACATCTAGTGTCCTAAAGTCCTTAGTTTAAAAGCCCTTCCCACCTCCATAACAAATCAACAATGCCTAATGTTTTAGTAAAACTTGCTTCCTGTATACCTATCATCCTTCATAGTGCCATAGAAGGATCATAAAACATATATTAAGGTAATTTAAAATTTTTAGTTTGTTTATTTCATCTCTTTTTAATTCACTATTTGTATCAGGATTGAGAAACGGACTTTATCAAGCACATACACTGAAATGCAGTATGTGCACTTACCAAGGATGACTGATGAAAGGTAAAAATGCACAAGGATCAAACAGGTCAATTCCAACGGTACTAGTACTAGCATCAAAAAGCACCCATGCCGTCCCCAAACGCACCTGAGTCCATGTCATCACTATGGAAATATGAGCTGCACTGGCTGCTGCAAATGCTGGTGAAGGAGGCGATGGAGTTCCTGTTGCTGTTGCAGTCGCTGAAAGGAAGGAGTTGCGCTGACTTTAAGGCTGCACTCGCCACACTTCCCCTGTGATTTCTCACGGGAGAAACTCGCTATGCCAGTTACATGTATTAATATGTTTTATCGAAAATGATGCAAAAGACAAACTGCTCTACCACAGTTTATCTACCTTTTTTCAAAAAATGTACTTTAAGTTCAATCATATTTCAAGTTTTCTTGGTATGCATTTTTAAATGCATAGTTATGAAAAATTTTTAAATGAATATATAAACCAAGTATTCAGACCAAACTTGAAATTCTTCATAATCTTTTGATGGTATGCTAGTATGCCTGGAGTTAAGTTGTTAACAGAGATAAATAAAGTTCTGTTTCAGATCCCTGACTTTCAACCCTTACTGGAACCTTAAATTATAACTTATCAATGGCACTCTGAGCTTCCCTAGAGGGCAGGGGGGTCAGTGCCGTCTTCCCACCTCAGAGCTTAGCACAAGGCATGTATCTTGAAAATATTCAATAATGGTGAACACTGAAGGAAAGGAAGTTTAAAATAATTGTGAATGTATATGGATATACTACACATATCTGAAATAGTGCAAGAGATTAAATATGTTTTTCTTCTCTAAATAAATAAAAATGAGTTCTTTAACTTTAAATTTACATTTAAAATTTCTATTTTCACCTAGTGGGAGAGGGAAGGTAACTTTAATTACTTGATAATTAGAATTTTAGGCAAGGAAGTATTTTTAGACAAGTAATTTCCCTTTGGAGAGGAAACCACAGATTCCTTTTAAAAGCATATTGCTATTCTTAGAAGCTAAAAATAAATGAAATGGTAAAAGTGGTCCATCTGCGTGATATATTATTAAATCTCTAGTAATAATTAATGCTTATGTGTTGGTTAAAATCCCTTTCACATAGAAATTGAGTGGTTAAGAAAGAAACCCAGGGCCAGACCATCTGGTCTCACAGGTAAATTAGGTAAGTTCTATGGGCCCCAGCTTCCTTAAGTGTAAAATGGAGCTCACCTCAGAACCAGTCACATGGGCTTGTGGTGGGAATTATGTGAGAGCATCCTGTTCCTCCATGTGTCGGTAAAATATGTTTTTAATAACTATTAGTATGTACTAAACATCTCTGATGAGAGTAACTTTGATCGAATAATAATTATTTTTTACAAGACCTCTGTGGAAAATAACCAAATCACATTTGACCTTGTTGATGAAATGAGTTCAAGGAATTAACAAATTACCTGTAAGAGTCTCTGTTGCTGATGGTGTCGTGACCTGAATCTTCCTGCTCCTCTCCGGCCACATTAAAACAGACTCGTTTGCTGTTTCTTTCCCCCTTCTCATTGTCACTGTCTATTGGCACTATGCATTCGGATGTCTTCCGTTCTAACTTCGGAGAAGATGTTATTGAGGACAGAAGGCTGTATTGTAATATAAAAAGGAATAAGTGCACAGTTTCAAACTGGCTGCTTTCTGGTTGATATGATGGGCTTTTAAAATATGTCTAGAGTGCCTCTGTGTTTCACAGGAAGTAAATATCCTACCACATCAAAGCCCTGTCTTAGAGTAAATAATAGGAACACAATTTAGACTAGAAGCTGTGTTCAAATCCTGGTTCTCCAACTTATGAGCTTTGTTATTAGAGCAAAACGATGAGTCTCTTTGACATCCATGAGATGGGAATAATACGAATGACTAACCCACAAGATCACCGTGAGAATAAAAAGAGAACGACTCATTTCTGGTACATCCTGGGTATCACCTCTCTTCTGGACATTAGCCACTAGCCCAGCCATCTGAAAATACTTGGGAAACTTTCAAGGGCTACCTAGATATTAAAACACTAAATGTGCTTAAATATCCTCACTGGCTTACCCTCAGATATTAAAAAGCCATCTACCCACCTGGGTCTGTCTTATTTACCTCCCAAACTTTCTCCATTTGTCAATCCTTTCTTACTACTAGGACTCACAGGAAGTTTCCGGTCCTAGTGATCATAAGATGCTAAACAGAGCCACACACAAGATGAGGACAGGAAGCCAGCAGCTGCTACTCCCACATCATCTGCAATCCGTCAGGATGGAATGTCACAAATCTGCCCCCTCTCAAAGCTAAAACGCCACCTTCAGATGCTGAACTGGTATGAAAACTGATCTTGGACTTGGACAAGCACTCTAGCCTTGAATGATGGGCTGTAAAACGTTTCTGTTAGTACTGTCTGACTCAAAATTATGCAAAAATGGAATCGGTCTTTACTATCAAACAACATGCTATAAACTTGAATTAAATCACACGTGAAAAAAGGGACCCATTATCTTCTCACTTATCAAATAGGAATGGCATGCTGTTCTATCAATAGCAAATGTACATATCCTTGTTTTCAATCCTCACCTAAAGATAGGTTTATTGATTTTAGAAAAAGAGGTAGGGAGGGAGGGAGGGAGAAGCATCCTGGTGAGAGAAAAACATCAACTGGTTGCCTCCAGTACATCAATTGGTTGCCCTGAACTGGGACCGAACCCACAACCTAGGTATGTGCCCTGACTGAGAATTGAACCTGCAAGCTTTTTGGTGTATGGGACGACACTGTAACCAACTGAGCAACCCAGTGAGGGCAACATGCACATTTACTCAATTTTTCATAGCAATGTCATGTTTGCTTTATTTCAAGACCATGAAAATGTCTCATACCTCTTACATGTCAAACCCAATGTGCACTGAGTAAAGATTTAAGTGATTTGTACTAATTAATTAGATGCATTTATTATATGATGCACAGTTCTCAGGCTGTGCATGTCATAGTTAACAAAACCAACAAGATCTCCTGCCCTCTTGGAGCTTACAATCTCTGGAGAGGAAACAAAACAATAAACAGTAAACTTTCTAGGAATCAGATGGTGACAAATGTTAGAGAGAAAAATGAAGATGGCAAGGAAGCCAGATCTGCAACTTCAAATCACGTAGTCAGGCAAGGTCTCACTAGGAGATGACATTGGAAGAATATTTGGCAGTTTATGGTTTTGAGGCACCATACAATCAGGAAGCTGAGATACATGGCTCCAAACCTAGTGAGGCTTCTAATGCTTTTAAAAACAGTCCAATTTGGAAGGATACTTTTATGTCTTGTAAGACAGATTGGATATGTATTTACTCCTTCCACCCAAAAGACTGAAATTATGTGCCACAAGCGCCACACTGCAGACAGATGAGCTCTGAATACCAAAGATTTTGCAGGAGTTCTCATTCTCCACAGCATCCTCTGCGCTCTATGTATTTTTAAATTAGAAGTCATGGGGCTAAGCATAAACATTTCTTTCCAACTTATAGGAACTGTATTCACATATTTGCTTTTCATCAGAATCAGCTGAAATTATGCTCATAGTGACCCTGCAGGAAGAAGTGTTACACTAATGCTAGAAAAAGTTTGTGACACCGTGATTTTGCATAAAATGTCTAGATACCTAACAGCAATAATAAGAAATAAAACTTAATGTGTGTATGCAAACACATTTTCCTGAACTGTTGCTCATACGTAATATGAAGAAGCTACCTACTGTTAAGTCCATTCATTCTGAATGAAAATTCTGAGCAGCCTGCCATTCCAGGTCAATCTTTTCCTGATGTCCTTGATTAATAAAGAGTTTTGTATGTCGGGTGTGTATTGACCTATTTTTTCTATAATATTAAAATACCATTATCATCATCATCATAGATAAGATCTAGTGAACTCTTACTGAAGTAATTATGCTAAGTACTAAACAGATATTAATTCATTTAAGCCTCAAAACTACCTTATGAAGTTGGTATGATTATTATTAAACCCTCATTTTAGAGATGGGGTGAGACACACTGTTTTATACATGTACTTTCACATTCAGCAGAACGCCTGCTCCCCTGGCTTATCAGTGACACACTCTGAAGGGAGGAAAGCGGTCATTACAGCTGCCCACTGCATCCCAGCTCTCCTGGGCCCATGACTGGTGGCCTCCCCCACTCCTGTGAGGGTGGGAATGGCCAGGTGACTTGCTTTTGATGTGAATGGAGGTGACATGGGCCTCTTCCACCTAGAAGCCTTTATGCCAGTGGGATTGGCGTCAATCTCTCCCCCTGTTGGGACAGACAGACATCCCAACTGACCAGGGCTGTTGCCTAGATTCTGAAGGAGGTCAGTGTGCAGCAGAGACCCTGTGATTCAGGTGGGCATGGAGAGGGAGTAAGAAAGACACCTTGTTGTGAGGCTTCCAGTTAACATAACAATGAAGGGAGTAAAAAGACTTGTGTAAAAGTAGATGTCTCAGAAGACATGACATGAGCGACTGGGACACAGGAGTATCTACTCACTAGGGGTTATAAAGCAGAGCCTCTTTACACAGTAGCCATTAGCCTGACACTTAAATGCCTAGAAGGCCAGGTAGACCTCAGGAGCAGGGATAACCCAGGCCATTTGTCAAGGTCCAGGAACAGGAAGAGGTTGGGATATTGGAGCTTAGAGAGATGAGTTTCCTCGGAGAGGGGACAGAGCAGATCATGTAGGGCCATGTAGGCCATAATGATCCACTCGATGCTATACTAATTGCACTGCAATGCCATCAAATGGTTTTAAGCAAGAAGCTAGCATGCTTTACCTTTCAGACCCCTCTAGCATAGGGGAATGTAGAATGTATCAGAGAGAGGCAGAGCTGGAAACTCCTACAGTGGGCACACGTGGGGGGACGATGGTGACCCAGTCTAAGTGATGAGGTGAATACATTCTGAGGTACAATTGACAGAATTTAATGAAATATTGAGGTGAAAGGGAAGGGAAGGGAAGGGAAGAATTCATGGTGAGACCCAGATTCTGACTTCATGAAATAAAGAGTTAGGAAATACTTTACTGACAAAAGGAAGCCCTTGGTGAAGGGGTTGAAATGGATTGAGTAAGAGAAAATCTAGAATTCAAGTTTGGAAACAAATTTAAGTTTGTTATATCTGTGGTACATCCCAATGGTTCATAAGCTATATGACAGAAGGACTGTGACAATGAATAAGCCAGTGCATAAAGTGACATAGTAAGTGTCTGGTGCACAAGCTAACTTTCATGAAGCTGTGCCCTCTTTTATACATTTACCAGAAAAATACTTGGGAAATCTCCTATCTGTAATCCCCAGCTTGCTGAACATTCTACAATGTTCACAACTCAATTCTGGGGCATCTGGTACCTACAAAATGAAGTCCATTTTCAAATATCCTATCTTCAATAACCCTCAAAGCTCTTTATTTCTTCCCTGTTTTCTGAAATCCCATGAAAGGTTTTAGACTATCCTAGACCATACTCAAATTATTTTCTATTTACTTATGTCTAGTACCTAAGTGTCATTAATCATAAAATATCCCATTACAAGGCAAAAGTATTTAATGTTCCACAGTGAAACAGGAATCACAAAGTCTTGATGAAATCTATAACACTGCCTTATTTCATGGTACTAAACAGTCAGTTCATCTCCAGTACCATATTTGGACCTGAATGAAGTAGTATTGAGTGGAATGTCTACATGGTAAGTAAAATGTTATTTCTAGAATTGCTCCCAAGTGACAGGGTAACCAGGCTTCAGGGAAAGACAAGTTCACCACCAACTAGGCCCTTGCACAGGAATGAATGACTTCTAGAAAGGCTAGCCATAGGGTGTTCTGAGGCCATTTCCTTTAAAATGTGGCAAAACATCCGAGATCTGCTTCTCCTTTCTGTAGACACTTCTATGTGTGACTAGGAATAATTACTACATGGTGAGAAAATTGTTTGGTATCTTTTCAAATAATTTGGCAAGTTCGACTGTACTGCGGCATCTTTGAATTCTAAGGCCAACGGGGAATTCAAGCTCTTGGACAATTGTACTATATTAAAGTTATTATATCACACACTGAATTATATAGAACACATTTATATTTAGAATTGAATTATATGGTGCACAGAGAAGACCAAGGAAGTTCCTCTAATCATTTGCTCATTTCATATCACTTTCCTAATAAACCTGCACAGTTGGGTAATGGCTTTTAGAAGAACAGAGTGGGGAACTCTTAAGTAAAAATAGGTAATCATTTTAAGTAATTTTAGATAAGAAAAATAACTCCTTTGTGCAAATAGTGCTTTAATTGTAAAGAAATTTAAACCAAGGAAAAGGAGTCCCTTTGCTCTTACCGTTTTCTTGGGGGGAAAAAAAATCTACATTAGCAGAACTTAAAAAATGGTTAAAAATTTAACACAAACAGAGGAGGCTGGGACAAGTGCCAGGCATTGCTAGGTCATCAATGCATCCACGGCTTCATCTCCGAGGCAGTGTGCACTCGGGCAATCAGTTATCCTGCCACTGACAAAGGACTCATCTGAAAAGTAGGAACAATCACTCTTGGCCTGATTGGAGTATGGGATTGGTCCAGATGTTCTGCTAAAACCCTTTGAGATCTAAGATACATTCAAAGCTATTATTTATGGCTTTATTGCATATATCTTTCTAAATGCATTTCTTAAATATTTCAGAGGGAAAAACTGATTTCTTATATAAAACATATCATATAATAAAATCAGATTTATTAAGTAAACCAAAATATAATGCCCTAAAATATAAACTTGTCAAAAAGTGACATATCCATTCTAAGACAATTCAAAAGAATCATACAGTTATTTGAAATTTCAAACAAATTAATTCATCTGTAAATGGGGCAGTCACAATGCCATATTCAAATGTCATTTTTTAAAATTTATTTTCAAGTTGTATTTTACTTTTTTATCACCAATTAGCCCCTCTATGCCCTCTTTCACCTCCATCCACCCCTCTCCCCTTGCAATCACCACACTTGTCCATGTCTTCTCTCTTTTTTCTTTTTTGCTCAATCCCTCCACCCTCTCCAACACCGTTTCCTCCCCCAACCACCCCCCACACACATACACACACTAAAGCTGACTCCCAAGCACAATAGTTCATTTTAAAAAAACTAGCATATTAGATCTAAGAAAACAGAATTGTAATTCTAAATTATCTCATTAAAACATCTGGAAAATAGCATAGTAAACAGTAAATATTTAAAAATAATCTTATAGAAATGAGACTAAATTTCTTATAGACTAAATTTCTAAGATGTGTAAAATCAGATGATTTCTGTTAAGACTTCATTAATATGATGTCTAATTTCAATAAAAGCTTACACAACCTCTAAATATTTTGTCACAACTGAATTATCCATGGAGGAGTAGGAAGAAGTCTCTGTGTGTGTACTACACAACACACACCCAATAGCCATCTGAATGTATAACTTCAAAAGGAGGTATAATAAAATAAAATTTAAAAACAGATTTTCAGTGTTTATACCATTTTCAGATTCTACCAACTTTGAATATGTTTAACAATTTCAACTCCTTGAATGATAAGCAAGCATGATTGCTGATTGCTTTCTGTATTAGGTTGAATAATGGTCACCACAAACTTGCAATCTGTTATTTCACCCTGTTGTATATATGAGACACTGTGCTACACTGAATGCTGTGTTGTTTTGTACACAGAGAGCTGTCTTGACTAGATGTGAAACTCAATCAGATACCATGATGGGGCAAATCATCCTGCAGAGCTCAGGCAATTTTCCAAATGTCAAACTCCTCAATCAGACTCGCTTTGGAAAAGTTATAATTAACTTCCTCTGTCTTACTTGATAAAATCTTTCAAATTATTGGCATAGCTATTTAGGCTATTGCTTACTTTGCCATTAATTTGGTCATTAGTCCAAGGAATATATAGATTTGAATTTATTCATTTAAGAAGTATGTTAAAGACTTGTTATATTTTACATTTTTCCTAAACATCTACTGCATGCATATATATACCAAATATTGTGCTCTGCTCTGTGAAAGCTACAATGAAATCCCTTTTTCAATCATATCTCTCAATTTAATATTTTCACACTGAAACTTACTGTTTTCCATACAATAGTTTTGTCACTTTCTTCACTGTATTAAAGCTTCCTTAAAATATGTATCTATAGATATATGGCATGCTTTATCACTTTTAAGTTGTTAGAAGAGGGTCTATGTGGTCAACAAAAATCTCCTACATTTCCAAACACTAAAGAGAGAATGATAGCTGTTCAAAAGTTTTATTTTCTACAGCTATTTTATTAGGCACATTTAAAAATACAGAAAATAAAATACTTACTCGTCTATTTGACAAACACACATCTCCACCTCTTTTAGGGCAGTCTGAAGTTTGCCCAGCAGTTTCACATAGATGTCTTGCGTTTCCAAGTCTTCTTCTTTTAACAAATACCGGAGCCCATGCCCATCCTGCTGTGCCAGAGACAAGCCCGAAGGGGCTGCCATGGTTGTGATTGTGTGCTGAATGTACACCATAGGACTCAGTTTCCCTGGGGAGATAAAATCATTCCATAGTAATACGTACTACCTTTGACTTACAGTAACATCCAGGGCAATTCACCAGAGAGGCCCAAGCTTACAATAAAATGCAAGCCCAATGCTGAATTTACTTCTGGAATTAAAGCTTATGGAGAATTGCCATGAAAGGGAAGGAATACAGTTTGATCCCACATCTTGCGGTGATCGTCGGAATTACACTATGCTTCTTGATTTTTCATTAATTGTTTTCACAGTAAGATGGGCTGTACCTATCATGTATAAGAAGGCAAGAACCCCCATTCTTCTTAAAGAAAAAAACAATAAACTAATAAAACTGCATACTCCATTTTCATTCTATAAATGCTTATCCATAATTATCCAAGTGATTATAGTAAGGAGTCCTTCTTTACAAAAGTTCAGACTTGGCTTACACACCAGGAATCTGTCCCAGGCCAGGGCTGTGGGAACAATTATGACTGCCTTAGTTACTTTTATATGATTTGACCAACTTCCAAAAGCTAGCATACCTTGTTCAGATTTGTTTTCTTTATCCTGAGCATTGTGCTTCCTACTATCCAACTGAACACCAAATGCGCTCCCCAGGGAGGTCGATGTTTTGGGATAAGAAACTTCCATCACGTTGACATGGCAGTTGGTAGGGCAGAAATCACTGCTGTGCAGTGGGGATATTTTAGATTTGGCTTGTTTAAAGGTGGGCCAGGCTCTATTCTTTAGAACACGAGAAAACTATAAATTAAAGAAATAAACAGCAGTTGAACATACATAACTCAAACATTTCACTTCTATCATCTATAGCAAAATCAAAATAAAATTAAATGTCAACTGAAACAAGTGAAATAAATTATAAGCTGCTAGGATTTAAATTATTATTTTAAAATCCACACATTTTTTAATAAAGCAAATCAATGTAGGCAGCAGATGTGTGTAATTCCTTTGGAACTCTATTCACAAGGTAGTGCTAAAAGAAATTAATTTAAGGGACTAACATCACTTCCTAGAATTCAAATTCAAAGACTCTTACCACTTGAGAGTTCGATAGAGAAATAAGCGTCCTACAACATCAATATAGGGTCTTCATCTTTAAAGTGAGACAAGGTGACAGAAGAGGGTAGCTGGCAGGTCAAGGGTGGAAGATGGGATTATTCCAAACACTGTCAGAAAGTCTATCTAAACCTGAGTCTGTGAGCAGGTTAGACAGCAAGGTGTGGTGCTATTGACCCAGAATGGCAGAATGACAGACAAGACCAATTGTATTTCCCATGTCTTCTGTTAATCCCTGCTGAGCACTTGGGTCAGGATCAGCCTGAGGACTGGTGAGGACTCTGTTTTAGTGCCATTGAAAATAAAGCACAACTCAAAGAATTGTCATGCCTTCCAAGGATAGCCACTCCAGTGCTTAAAACCTTGCAATTCAAATCCAAATAATTCTTGCCATACTCTACAGCGGCCCAAAGTCTAATTGCACCTAGCTTATTTATCTCAAGCTCTCTTCCCCTGTTCCCTGTGCTCTGTCTAGTCTTCACTCAGTTCCTCTCATCATACAGGGTCTACTCACTCTTTGTAAACACTACTCAGAGTACCTGATTCTCACTGGTTATACTAGTACTTTTGTGTAAATAGGAACTATCTCTTGAAAGCTCATGAAATATGTATATGGAGGAAGTATGACCAATACCCAAAATAAGTTCAATACCCCAAAGTATTCTAAAACAGAATAAACCTAGAATTAAAAAGGATGCCTAGGACAATTTAGGGTGAGAATGTTTCCTCCATCTGATAACACATATCCTCCAGAGATTAACTGCCTGTGGATGACTTGGATGACTCATCTAGGTCTCCAGTAAGGTCTGAACTTCTCTCACACCTGGGCCATAAAGCATCAATTGCCTCTACAACTGGCCAGGAAATCCATTATGATGGCAACACCCTGGTTACAGAAACTATAGAAATCAAATGCTTCCTATTTTTATAATCTAAATCTTAGCGTCAAAATAAAGGCAAGGTAGCCTCTTTGAGATTTCAGTTTCTATGGATACATTTTATTTTACAGAAAGAAAAGTGTTTGAAGCCTTCCTCTAGAAGAAAAATATGTTGCTAATAATACTATAGAAGCAAATATAGGGAAATTAAACACATATGTTCACCAATACTATTGTTTCCATTGTCATGCATTTGATATGCAAATGGTGCTAACCTTACATGACCTATTGAGACTATTATTTTAGGTATCTAAACTTTGTTCAAATAGAAAAGAACCTTGATATATTCTCTTGCTAATTTGGTTTCTCTATCTAGTGAGAAAGATAGCCAATTATTCTAAATATGCTATGGTCAAGAAGGGATAATGAAAAAAAATAGCTTTATTTTTTAAGTCCTAGTTGTCTACAAATTTCTTTTATTTCTAAATTGAAAATAAAAATAAGTGAGAGCTTTCCAAAGGACTGATACCTAGTCTTCCACTTGCCAGCTAAGGAAATTATCAAAAGCAGCTTTCAGTATACATGGTTATTTAGAAACTCAAATAATAATGTACATACAAGAGCTTTCTGTAATTCAGTGTTATTATTTTTGTCATCTAAAATCATTGCCTGTTAGTTTCTCCATCTCTGCTTTAAAAGCTTCCCATATTCCTAGTTACTCCTGAGAAAATGTAAAAATGATGTGTTTTCATTTATTTCACTCACCAGAATAATGTGTTTGAGAATCTCCTGCATTCGGGGGGAAACCCTGTGCTTTATGTTTCTAATTCCCCACAACATACACTCCTTAGTTTATCACAAACCGTATTTTTGTTAGAAGCCAGGGAATAACACCTGCTTCCTCCACCATAACCAATTTATCATAAGGTTATACATACTTTAACTACACACACCTTGAACGGATCCTTTTCTCTCCATTCCCAATGCTTCCACACAAATCAAAGTCACTGGCACTTTTTACAAACAAACATGATTATTAGGTCACTCCAAACATCACTGGAAATATCAGACTTTTTTTAGTTTACTTTTTTAATTGCATCCAACTCTAGTCCTCCCTCCTAGTCCAGGCAGTCTGCCAATTCTCCATCGATATGATCATTGTCACATCAACATCTCTGCCTTCACTCAGGATATATCCCTTTACTTGAGCGCATTCCTCCCTCTTCACTCTGATAAGTCTTTCCCAAACAGTAGGTAGCACTTTTTGACGAGTTGATCCACAATAATTCCTCCTTTTCTGAAATGCTGTTGCCCTTGTAGTCTCAACTATACTGTTTAGCACATAAGCTGGATAGCTCAGTGTCAACACAGGTAAGCAAGCAACAACCAGCTTTAGCACAAAAAAGATCAAGGTTCAAACTTCACTGCTGTTTCCAGCTGTGTATCTTTGGGCAAGTTACTTGACAACTCAGCTTCAGATACTTCATCAATGAAATGAATAATGTGTCCATATTGCTGCATTGCTAAAATTATATAACATATGCAAACTGTGAAATATCTCATGCAGTGCCTGAAACCTGTGGCAGACTGCTGCAATCTGTTGTGCACTACATAACTCCAAGGAGCACCCTCATATAGATCAAGGTGTGGGATGCCAGCACGTCTAACCGTTATTAGACTAAGCAGTCAGTATTATTATTGCTCACTTCATGTATTTTGATCTTTCTTCCCAAGTAAACTGTGAGATGGCAAGAATCCTCAAGTAAATGATTTAAGGACTCATTTAGCAAACATTTCCCTATTCTTTCTGCCCTATTGGCTTCTGTGAAGTTGAGTTTTGACCTATGTCATTGGCTTTCATTAAAAGAGTGCATTAAAAATATCAGTCACATAAAACAAACTGCTACTCCTTTTGCATGGATATGTTTACGGGCACTGCCCTGCCATTTCCTGGTGTTGCCCATTTGAAATCCAGTGTGAGAGATTTATTTTAGAACTCAGTCCAAGAAAATCTTTGCTTCTCATAAGAAACATGTATATATCACAGGGATGCTGATAAATATGTACTAGGCTATGTTTTCTTTTTTATTTGGGCCATCAGGAAGCTGAAGTCTAAATAGAATATTCCACTTTAGTAACTAAATAGAGTCTTAGGACCTGCTTACCTAT
>PVJN01030609.1:0-25500 GCA_004026805.1 Lasiurus borealis | reverse complement strand
CTCTCAACCTACCTTTAAGAAAAGAGTAAAGAAAGTTCCATAATCAAGGAAATAAATTGTAACTTGGAAGCCCAAAATATGTTTTTGCATTACATGGCAAGCTCTAAATGAATAGGAGGAAAGAAAAGGTAATTCATAGCTCCCCAATCTCTGAAAGTGGCTCAGAACACTCTTTTTTGATAGTCTTCTTAGAATGATGTGATTTAGGATCATGGGGAAAATTAAGGGAGAAATGATAATGTCCTCATTTTCATAATGCAGAAAAAAAGATAAAGTTGAAAAAAGAAACATATTCTTGAATTTAGCCTCCTAATCTAAATTCAAGAAATTGTGCTGAAATCTGGGGGGAGATAAGGAAAGGGAAAGATCTGGCCAAGAGTAGGTGTGCAGAATATAGTAGCAAATTTAAGAATCAAGGTAGAAATGTTAAAACAATAAGCTAAGCCTGGCTGAAAGTACATAGGCAACTAAAGAGAGATAAAATACCACAGGTGTTTCCCACTGCTTCAGAGAATGATGTGGCTGAATAAAAGATTTCTGCTGCCACTGAAGCACAAATTATCAAAGCCTAGAAAATTCAACATTTAGGCGAGACAAAGTTTTCTAAAGAAAGCATTACACGGGCATTTCTCCTCACTAGTGTCCCAAGTACGGGGCTTTCCAATGCATGGAAAACAGCTTTATTCAAACATCCATTCACAATGATTATCTGAGTGAAAAAAAAAAATCCAGGACAGGGCAGGAAAATGAGAGAGACAAGAGCAGCCCATGGAAGCCTAGGGAGTTCAAAGCACAATCTTGAAAATAAAATGCACACATTTAATGTATGACATGGACATGAACATCAATCTCGAGAGATGCCACAGTAATGTTGCCTGTCATTGCATCAAATTCTGAAATTTCCATGCAAAGAGCATGGTAAATTCCCTTAGCTGAGTAAGAACAACTGTCTGTATAGGTGGATTTTTTTCTAGATATGGAAATTGTGGTAGCATCATTAATCCCATTGATATCAGATTTCCAAAAGAACTAAACCCCATTGGTGTCAGATTCTCTTTTTCCTCATGCTGGTTTAATCTGTTTTCTGCTTTAAGATGCCTCTGCATCTCTGCTTCTGTCTTAGAAATGGATTCTATGGAAATCAGTCCTGGGTTCTGGTAGCAGATTTTTGGTTTTAATACCAGCTTTAGGTGCTGGGATATATTTGTATTTCTCAAGTTCATGTGTTTAATGATGTTTTTGTGTTCTAAGCGGAGCATTTGAGAATCTGGGATAATTTCTTTCAACCTCAAAGGAACTGAAGAAATTGCATTTGTTTTGGCAGAAGGCAGTGATGTTGCAGTTGCTAAAGGGACCTAGACTCTCCTTGGGCATCAGGGCCAAACTTCACTTGTTGGAGATGGACAATAATGAGAAATTGGCTATAAACATTGGGTTTTTGATTCCTTTGAACTAAACCTTAATGATTTTGGACTAGGTTTGTTTTTCTTTTAGTCATGAAATTCAAGGGAAAAATATATCAGCCTTAGAGATTTTGGTAATCAGAAGAGATTCATATTAACTCATATGAGGAATATGTGACACAGCTAATTTACCTTGTGAACTGCATTGAGGCTGTTCTTAGAGCTCAATGTATAGCTTCAACTGAATTGTATGGGACATGGTTTATAGATTTTAAATGGGAAATGAAACTGAGAATACAGTTTTGACTGAGGGAGCAAGCTTGGCCTCAAAGGATAAACTTGGCCTTGAAAGTGAAAGCTAAACCGTTCACCTTGGATTCAGGAAACTCAGGGAAGCAATGGGTGGTTTGGCGAGAGCTTCATGAAGGTCAAACAGTATTATACTTTTAGGTTGACTAAAACAAATAAGAGAAGCAAAAGCTTGAAAATAGTAGGCTCATTCATTACATATATTCATGTGCCCATGAAAAAATTTCCAATCTACTCTAGTGAAAAGGAAATAATAACAGGAAAGTTATTTCTTTTCTCAGACTTCTTTTCTCATTTCAACAGCTACTGAGTAGAAATGGCTTCCTAGTGATAAACTTTAACAAGATCATATGTAGTCCAGCTATCTTCTCAGAAGTCTTTGAGTTCTAATATTCAGAACAGGCATACACTGCCTACTAGTTCTGATGACTGGAAGCCTGCAGTTTAGGGTGAGAAAGTTTAATAAGTCTAATATATATTCTCTATATCTGTCAGATTACTTTAATTTTTAATTGTACAAAACTCACATAAGTAAGTTGATATAATAAAGTTTTACCCTCAAACTAAAGTATTTCTTCTATTTTTAATGTTCAATAGCCTTTCTTCAACCTGCAAAGTTTTAGCCACCAAGACCGACTCATGAGAAGACGTATTCTGAATGTGTGGCAGAGCTAGTGGCTCCATTTTCATAGCACACTGTTGTGTACCTTTTTGATTGCCTTCATTTGATCTGTTTGCATGTCTGTCTCTCAATGATATTTGATAAGCAGCTCAAAGATAGTACTTACCTATATTTGTGCCCCGTCCACATAGAACAACACATGCTTATTCAGTAGACTGACTATGCCCCACTTTGACCTTTGATGAAAACTCAAATACACAGATTTGTAGTTACATTTTGTTATAGTAATAATAATAAGGATAGAATACAAATATAAAATAAGAAATTGGGTGTGACATATTAGAGAGTGGAATGAAGTGTGACCACCCTTAAAAGAGATGTGCATGTAAGAGATAAAAAAAGTTTGTACTCCACATGTAAAGACCAGATAGCAGAACACCTGGGACCCGCTGATAAGACACACTGAAGATGTCTGCTTGAGCACAGAAAAGAGAGCAAGCTCTGAAGGAGATTAGAGCCACTTGTCTGCTCCTCCACAGTTGCTCTCCGCTCCCCTTCCTGCATCCTACCTGAACTCTGAGCTCTGCCGTGGACCCTGGGTCCGAACCGTGAGCCACAAGCCGAGGCCTCTACAAGACACCGAGCTGCAGCTGCAACGTCCAATGTCCAGTGTGTGTGTCTGTCAGCATGGATCTCCGGGTGGCCTGCTGACGTCTGGAAACCACCAGGACTCTGGTAAATAAACCACGTGTGATTCGTGCATTACCTGTCTGTCTCCTGTGTAATTTATGCGCAGCCGATATTTAATGAGTGCCTTGAGTCATCTGTATAAGTCCATTCTATTGGCAGAGGATACTCTTGGCCACCTGTGCTTGCGTCCTTAGATAAATTCTGGGACACATTTTAAGCAAGTTATGAGAACAAATCTACAGAGCAAAATTCAGTCCGGTTTAGGTATCTTTGTTGTAATGTTGTTTTTTTTTTTTATGTAGAGGAGATTCTCAAATTTGGGGCCCAGTTTTTTAATTTCCATAAAGAGAATAATAATTCTTATCCAATTAGTTGTTTTTTACTAACAAGATGAGACAACGTATATAAAGTATAAACAAAGTGCCTGGCATATGGTAGATACTCAATAAAAGTTAGTCATCACATAAGGGAACATCTGTAAATATTTTCAACAATAAAGACAACTTTTTTAAAAAAAGCTAGTCATTACAAAACAAAATGAAAAGGGACTGGTTCTTTTAAAGAGTGAAGTATTTTAACCTTTTAATACCAATATATTAATTCTTTATTTAAAATTACATATTTCTCATTTATTTTTAACAGCTTAGTTACACCATCCCATTTAGGAGATGCCTTCTTACTTAATCCCATTTACTATTACATCTAGGTGATTTCAAAAACTAAAGTATAATGCATAGGGTTTTCAGTTTCTTTTGGAAGAACAAGGCATCATTTTTATTTTGTTACATTAAATTCACAGGATACTTTAAATAAATATTAATGTTATTCTATCCAAAACTATACATTTAAAACTAAGGGGTGAGATCCTAAAGAATAAAAGACAAAAGGTAACTTTATAGTCTCCAAGATAATTTCATGAATGTGTTTGGTGCATAAAAACATACCCAATGTTTTAAGAAAAATAATACAGAAAAAACATAAAATTCATGCACCAGGCAAGTTAAGTAATGTATGAATATTTTTAGATGTGTAGTTTTCCTTTTATTGGTTACTTTTATATTAGATAGAGATATTTCTCTTTATGTCATTCTACACATGAAAGAATTATTTATTTTTAATGAAGGATCAAACCAAAATTAAGAAACTATAATTTCTCTTGTGTATTAAAAAGCTTGCTATGTACCTCTTTATGTTTTTAGGTCTTTAAGTTGTATAACATAATTCAACTTAAAAGTCTGTGATACTTTTGTGAGTGAAAACCTATTATAAATTTTTAACACACACACACATACATACACACATATTAAATCTTTAGCACCATTATATATTTTAGCAAAATATATTTTATAAATGATACAATGCAAGCAACAAGGCTTTTTTCTATACAAATTGCAGTTTCAGAAAAATATCTGCATACAGCTCTTTGCCTTATACACGCTGTAAGAACAAAAAGCAGAGCCCTCCTATAATAACCAGATAATAGAAAGGATATTTAAAAGACAGCTAACAGCACCCTTACCTCATTTTCAATGAACAGATAATGGATTGAATGACCCAGCGTGTTACAGGATAGGCATGTTGCCTTCTTTCATGTTTTATTTATTATTTGTCAAATATTTTCTCAGTGCCTACCATGGAAAGACCCAGTGCTAGGAGCAGGAAGCACATTATTAAGCAGAGATAGACTCCTTCCTGGTTCTTATGGCATTTAAATTCTTGGGGACACTATGAACATGACGGACTTAGTCTTTATATTTAAGAATCACAGTCTTGTGATTGATAATGATGTAGACAGGTCATTAGAAATCTTGTAATTAGTTGTGAAAATAGCACAGAAGGAGTATACAGATATTAAAATACACTACAGTGTTATCTGTTCTAGAATGGGCTTCTTTGAGAAGCTGACATGTGAATTGGGATCTGAAGGATGACTAGCAATTGCTAATTGGAATTGGGAGAAGTCAGCCTTGAAGAAGAAGAAGAAAATAACAGCTTGCATAAAGACACAGGGCAGAGAGGAAATGTATTTGCTTGAAATTGTCATCAGAGGGTGTTGAGAAAACAAGAGCTTGATCCTGCCACTCTTTACAGAGGTTAACTTCATTAAAGGAAGCACTACAAAGTTTGAAGGAGGAGAATTAAAGTATGTATTTTAATTTTTTAAATAAAAGATCACTGTATCCAAACTATGGCAAATAAATTGGGCTGTCAGAGTATAGTAGGAATAATGGAGGAAACCAAAATCAGGAATTTATATAATAAACAACTGAGAGATGCTGGTGTCTTAGAACCAAATGGTGAGGATGGAGAAATAAATAATTAATTTAAAGATATTTAGGAGAGAAATAGAGTAGCTAGAAGTTGATTGATATTCCAAGATAAGGCCTGAAGTGAAGTCATATGTGCCTTTTCCATATTTTGAAACAAGAAATTAGCCAATGCTCAACTTGCTCTAACCTTTCAGTTGTCCCCTGCTGGATAATTTTGCAGCATCTGAGATCTAACTGAAATATTTTCAGTAAATGTGGAGTATATTAAACTTCTCCAACTCAGACATTTGAGTCACTAATGAATTCAGTCCTCTGAACATTAACTCAAATTTCTGTTTTCAGGCTAAGAAGCCATCTCATATTCTATCATTTTAGCCTTTCTCCATTTCTATCTATGTAAATAGACTGTGACTTTCTTTATAGGTTAATCTAACAACAAATAGGCTTTATCACTTCAGGAGAGTTTCCCTACACACAAGTGGAGAACAATAGATGCCATGCTGGGTTATTAGTTAATCTTCCATACAAGCTCAGTGGTTCATTTCTGCAGATAAGTCTCATAGCATAAGCACAGTGTTCAGAATTGCACCACAGCAAAATGATAGATCACCATATGTCATGGGGACACTGTATTACTAATAATAATTGTCTCTACCATGACCTACAAAGAGCTACTTATCTACCTATCTCAATGAGCTCCTGCTGATTCTTGTAGACTTAAAATGTGTGCCGGCTTAGGACCCCTACAGTCTGCTCAGAATGTTTCTGCCAGATCCCCTATTGCTTCTTTCCCTTGCTTTATTCAAGTTTCTGTTTAATATTCCTTCTCCATGTCTCTTAGCATACCACTTTCTGGCTGCTACTACTCAATATCCTCTTACCTTGGTTACATTTTTATTTATAGCAAATGTGGTAATGGAAGCAAGAGTTTGTAGTAATGCAAGGAAGACTTCTTAAACTAAGGAGTACAAACAGGCTTTAGAAGCTGAAAAAGGCCAGGGAATAGATTCTCCCCAAGAGCTTCCAGGAGGAACACAATTATACTTTGTTTATAGACTTCTGACCTCCAAAATTATAAAAGCATAATTTTTTTGTTGTTTTAAGCCACTAAATTTGTAGTAACTTAGAAAAATGATACGAAACTAATACAGTCTCTTTCTACCTCTTCCAACAGAATATCAACTTGAGGAAATTAGAACATAATCTCATTTACTATGTAAAGTAAATAATAATCTCATTTATTTATGTAAAGAACACTGTGTGCTCAAGATCAGTAATTAACAACTATTTCCAAAATACATAAATTATACTAGTATTTAAAATTCATAAATGCAAAGCCTAATAGACACAGAAATGCCTGCACATTCATGTACATCACAAAAAAATTACTCATATACCTGAAAAATATTATGCTACTCTGAATTAAGTATATGCCTTTACATGTATTTTAAAAAGAGTTGCTTGCTGGGTGGACATGGCTCAGTGGTTGAGCATTGACCAATGTACCAGGAAATCATGATTCAATTCACCGTCAGGGCACATGCCCCAGTTGCAGGCTCAATCTCCAGTAGGGGGTGGGCAGGAGACAACTGATCAATGATTCTTTCTCATCATTCTATTTTTTTCTACCTCTCCCTTCCTCTCTGATATTAATAAAAATATATATTTTAAAAAAGAATTGCTTAGCCCTCTTTAAATCTCCCAAATGCAAAAAGAATGTAGGCAATTAAGAAATGTTCATGCAAGCATAATAACCATGCTTTTGTACATTGGATGAACCAAGTTAATCAAGGAAATGAACCTTCTATATGGCCATCCAGTGTGTTCTTTGTAATACAGTTGAAATGAAGGTAAAATGGCTATTATACAGTTTACAGTGTTCTAGTATATTTTTCCTTAATTAAAAACAACACAAACAATAACAAAGGGTAGCCTTTTGCAACTCAGTTAGCTTTTCAGCACCACATTGTTCAACAATAGCAAAAATTTGACTTTTAGAAAAAAAATGGTGAATAAACAATTAAATGTTGAGCAGGGAAACATTATCTCACTATTATTGAATTTAATGGTTGATTTTTTTTCCTGTCCTTTAGTTGAGCAGGATTACCAAGAGTGAGCCAGGAGGCCATCAAACTACTGTAGACTGGCCTGGTAGCCACCTACGATGGTATCCTGGCAACCCTAGATGTTTCATTCAAGCCAGAAATCTTATAATAGTCCTACTTTGGACTCAAAAGTGAAATTGTGATGCACCATTTGCTTGGAGTGAAAATAAAAAGGCAATTATTGAGTGTAATTCAGATGCTTATATCACTAAGTGGTTTGATCTTACTAGTTACGTGCCATAGCTCCCTTTGTGCACTTGTTACATAAAGATGGTAATCTTTAGTTTCTTTCTTTGCCAAATGCCTTACCTACACTGATGATGTGATTCCCTAGTTCTCCAGTGTATTCAGCTATTAAAATAGAATAGCAAATGTTGGAAATTTACATAGATGCAGATCAGCAGTGTTCATTTTTAGACCAGCTAGAATTCCAAATGGAGATGCTTCGAGCTGCAATCTGCCATTTTTATATTTGAAAGAAAGGCCTGTTCATTCAATGAGGAGAAATGAGACATCACAGAGCAATCATTTTTTAAATTTTCTGATCCACATAAAACTATTATGTGGGCTTTATGGAAAAATATTCATGGGCGATTTAAATTCCTTTGTGCATTTGGTTATAACATTTTAAGCAAACCTGATGTAGATAAAACTCAGAACACTTATTTTAAATATATAAAATACATCAAACTAAAATTTATTCAAATAATATTGTCAGGTAACCTGAATCATAGTACAGTTAATAAGCATTTAGGGAAACATAACAAAACTAATCGATCTGGAGCCTGTTAGCATTTGGTTTAATTTAGGATATGTCCAACTTTATTGAATGTTGTTTCTAAAATCAAAACCTATCTTAAGTCAGAAGATACCATATAACAACTAAATCACTTATAATTTTAGTCACTAAAATTAGTTCTAATTCTCTCTTTAAATTAGATATTGGATTAAAATTCTCAAGTATTAAATGCTTTTCCAAATTTAATTTAAATATACATTTAAATTTAGAGCTCATTTCCCTTTTGAGTTTTTTCATTTTATTTTTCAGAAAGTACAAGCTGTTTACATAATTAATGAAGTCAACATTTACCTTTTAATAAACACATCTAATAACATTGAATGTCATTTATTAATTTTAATATATAGGTTGATAGCTATTCTATTTTATAGCTTAATAATCTGATAAAGAATGATGGCAGGACATGTGGAAGAAAAAAAAAATTGAGATACTCTTTTGAAAAAGCAATGAAGACACTGCCAAGATGTTCAAAAACAATGTTTTCAGAACTTTGGAATGAATCAAAGGCTTAAAACAATGTGGGTAGCATTTAATTAGAAGAAGAAGAAGAAAAAAAGAACAATAAAGTTTGTGGTGTTTTAACTTGCTCTATTCCCAAATGTCCTATCCCTAGCTTTATCGTAACCTTGAAAATTAATAGCTACACAATCACAGTAAAAAACAGCAGTCTCTCAGCCACTGGAAGTGGCAGAACTAAATTGGAGCTCCCCCAAAGCTCTATTTTCAGATAACTGTCCTTAAGTTACCTGTCTGCTAGTTCCCTAAAAAATCTCACTTGTAAACCTTGTCTTTATTTGATCTGACTCAGAGCTTGCCCAACTGCAAACAGCTTTTTACCTGGGGTATTGTTAGCAAAAATAGTTTAACATCACAGCTTCATAAGGTGCCAATAAGAATTGGGGCAAATAAGAAGGTGATGAAAATGCTTACGAGGAAAACCTGGAGAATATAAGGATCTTAAAGGACTTTGAAAAATTCTAACATTCTAATATAGAGGAGGTTAAAAATTAGTTGTTATTATTATTATTACTGATGTTTCAGTTTTATTATCACAATGTTTTAATAAATGTGCTTGACATTAAATATTTCTTTGGTAGATTAGAAATGATGTTATTTGATTTACATCATTTATACCTGATTCATTTTACAACATCATTTTTAAATATTTATAGTCAGGGGAATATGACATCTCTTTAATTTTGTTCTCACAACAAAAGGGAGTGAAGTGAGAAACAATAAATTTAACTAATTCATATTTTAACAAAGATACTTCACATTAATACTAAATAAAATGCTTTGGGAGTCACTCTGAATTTTCTTGTAAAATACCCTATTCAAATCTAATAACACTGTGTTGCCATTTCACCTTTGAGTTTACAGAGTGCAAAATCATGATTGGTATTTGATTCTACACATTAGAAGTAGGTAAGCATTTTGGTACTCTAAAGTAGCTATTGTAATGCTTGCTTAAGTGGCAACAGCTACACTATAGTTTCAATTTTTTTTTTATGACTAGGGATCTATTTTTCTCAAATATCAATAATATTTTCCTGAAATAGGTTAGTAATAAATGGGAAATTTAAAGATGGCAATAATTTAATAATTCTTATTAAATAGTCTTGTTTGTGTTGAGAATACACAGAAATTGATTTAAAGTATCACTCATTCTATAGATTTTTATATGACAACCAGAGGCCTGGTGCATGAAAATTCATGTATTGGAGGGAAGGGAGGTCCCTCGGTCCAGCCTTCCCCCTCTCACAGTCTGGGAGCCCTCAGGGGTGGGAGGTGACCAGGTGTTAAGGGGAAGTTGATTCCCCATCACACCTCTGCTGCTGCCACTGCCGGCAGCACAAGCCTCGGCTGGCCCTGGTTACCTGAGCCTTGGATGGCCATGGGAAGCTGGTAAGCCACCACTGAGGCTTACCTGTGCCTCAGGCCAGTTGTGGGCAGCTGGGCAGCTGCCATCTGAGGCTTACCTGCAACTTGGGCTGGCTCTTGGTGGCTGGGGGACTTAGGGGACTAGGTGCTGCCATCTTATGGCTGTGGGCTCTGCCATCTTTGAGGGAAGAGCAGTCAATTAACATATTCCCTCTTTATTGGCTGTGGGCACCACCATCTTTGCAATGGTGTAAGAGTCAATTAGTAAATTCCCTCTTTACTAGCTAGGATAGGAGGCAGTTTGTGCATATACATGGCATCTTAACTTGGAGTTCATAGGAGCTAACAGGTCTATGTACAAACATAGAGTTGATGGATCTTTAAAATTGTATGCAAAATGTGAGCTCGAGCATCTTTAAAGAGAGTTTGTACATGTAATCAGACTATTAAAAAACTTGACATGATCAATTTAATCTCCACATTAATGTTATTTCCTGACTCTATAGTACACATGAATGGTTGTGTTTATCTATATATCTCAAAAAACAATTGATAAAATATGTACATATTAGTGGAATTTTTTTCCGCTTATTTAATATATTTGAATTTTTAGAGATAATTAGGTTCAATAATTATTCAGATTTCATCAAAATGTGTTGAAATACTGATATTGATCTTTAAATGGTTCATTTAAAAATTCATGCAGTTCTATTCATAAATAATATTGATTTGTTTAGTATGAGTGCTACTGTGTTTATAGGAAATACACTCATAACATTAAACAGAATATTTATGACTTTTCAAGTTTGCAGTCTGCTAAAAGCAGTCTAATGGATATAACCATAGGGATTCGTTTAAATGAAGTTGGATGGCTGGAAAGTTAAGCTTATAAACATCATCCACTTTTATTTCAAATTAAACTACCTGACTGCATTTGTTGAAGGATTAACTCATTGCAACTCTGGCAGTACTCTCTTTCTGTTGGAATAACAATTAAACAAAACAGAAATTATCAAAGGTCTTGAGCATCCCATTCTTATAGAATGGGAACCTAAGGTAAACATCCTTCAAAGATGCTGCACTCTTAATGAGGCTGTGGAAGGAAAGGGAACCCAAGCTGTTACAGAAAGCTGCAGACACTCTCACTTAGGTGCTAAATGCAAATGCTGGCTGCTCTGCATTGCAGAGAGTATCTATTTTCTATAGACATCAAAGGCAAGTCAGATAAAAGGTAAAACCTCACTCTGAGGCGCATTTTACACATAAGATGCATGAATATTAACAACTTTTAAAATGAAAAAATTAAAATGATGTTAACAAGATGGGCAAATAAGAGACCCATGCTTGTATACCCCTTTCAACAACAATTTGGCTTCCATCCAGAGACAGAAGTACCTTTTGGGAGCTGTAAGATCCAGGTGGGAGAGTGAAACTCCAGGGCAACCAACAAGGTTGGTTGAGAGGACAGGCCTGCCCCCAGGTATTGATTCACTCACTGGGTTGCCAAGAATAGCTCCAGAAACAAAACCATAACCATGAGGACTTTGTTGGAACCCCATTTGGCTTTGATTCTGTCTTCAGCACTATATACAAAGAGACCAGGTGGAGTCCAACCCCACTGCTGTGCCAGGTGATAGGCGTGCAGAACTTTGCCCTGGTTCTAGACCCTGAAATGTCCTCCACTTTGGCCGCAGACAGGGAAACCATGGAAAAACGAAGTTAGAAAATTACCCATGAATGAGAGTAACTGTGGATTCCATCACCTAGCATTCCCAGTGCTTGGCATACCTTACACACTCCCCACCCCCATCCTATGACTGATTTCCTGTGTACACTCCCTGTGGTGGCAAGAATAAGATTCTGCAGACAGTTATTAAGGATGTGATGAAACCATAGTGTGCATTGTTAACTACACTATGAAACCCTTGGTTTTAGATTGTTGCCAAGAACCTGTAGTATCTTTTTTCAGTAATTTATTCACTCAATACACACTTATAGATCACTTACTACATGCCAGACACTATACATGGCCAAAGATAAACATTTGAGTAAGAGCTGCGTTTTATACTTATGAAGTTCAAAATCCTTCTGGATGACAGAGAAGTGAATGCATGGCTTTATATAATACACTGTATTATTGCTCTAAGAGAACTCAGGATGAGTGGCTCACCAGGAATTATATAAATTTGGATGTACAAATGGTCCTGTCCAGATGTTTATTTTAATGGAATGATACCCACGGTCTTTTGTTGACTAGGGGAATACAGTGTGGAAAATAGTGTGTAAAGATCAAAAGGAAGGGAATGGGGAGTTATTGTTTAAAGAATACAGTGTTTCAATTTGTAACACTTTGGTGAATATTTTCAGATAAAAACATCCTGGAGATGGATTGTGGTAATGGTTGCAAAGCCATGTGGATGTCTTTGAACTAGATTCTTAAAAGTGATAAAAATGGTAAATTTTATTTTATGCACGTACTAGAGGCCCAGTGCACAAAAATTCATGCACTGGGGAGGGAGGTCCCTTAGCCCAGCCTGCCTCCTCTCACAATCCTGGAGCAGGATGTCTTACTGACAGCTTAGGCTCTCTCTCCGCAAGGAGTGAGCCTAAACTACAGTCTGGCCTCCCTCTGTTGGAGGCAACTGGGTTGATCAGGGGAAGGTGCCACCCCCATCATCCTGCTGCTGCTGCCATGCCTGGCCACCACAGCCGCCAAGGTGTTTTCATCAACACAAATTCCAGTCCCTTCACCACAAAAAATGACAACTTTATTTAGGCATTTTCAAGATGTCTCTTTGATAGGATATGACATATGACATTTCTTTCTTTTTTTTTTTATCCTCATCTGAGGATGTGTTTCCATTGATTTTTAGGGACCATCGAAGAGAAAGGGAAAGAAAGAAAGAAACATCAATGTGAGAGGGACACTTTGATTGGTTGCCTCTTACATGAGCCCTGACCTGGGCCTGTTCAGGGAGAAGCCTGCAACCTAGGTACATGCCCTTGACCAGAATTGAACCCAGATCCTGAAGTCCACAGGCTGAAGGTCTACCCACTGACCCAAACCGGCTAAGGCAGGATGTGACATTTCTTAGCCCTTCCAGCAGTGGACCTTCATTTTTTTCCTCCAGGAGCGTGGTGGAAAAACCCCAGATCACCTTCTTGGATTCTTATTACCCAAGTTAACAAGAATATTGTGAGTGGCGTATCAGGTGCTTAGCCAATGAGCAGTCAGAAAAGGTGTTTTCTCTGAAGCTCATGGGCAGAGGTGGGACTGCCAGTGCACTGCAGTAGCCTCTTCTCTCTGGGTCTGCACCATCCGTTGCTTACCTTACCATGCACACAGTACCATCTGGTCCACCTGCACACACAGCCTCCTGCTGAGTGGTTGTGACATTACAGCAACCCAGACAATTTGCATATTACCTCTTTATATACATAGATTATCAAAAGAAAAAAAAAGGATAAATAATTTACTTGTAAAAGAGGAAAGTAGATATATTTGTTCTGCAATATTGTAGGAAGAACTTTCCTACAAAGTTTTACACTTTTTATAAGCTTAGAATTGGAAGTATTGGGCAAGAATCTAGATACCTAGGAGGAACTGGGTATAAAAGTAACATAATTTATTAATCATTATAACAAAGTTATAAATTCTGAAAATTAAAGAAAATCCTTTAATTACATATCAAGTTATTGAATCCTCACATGAAAAAACGAGTTTTATCTCAAAGAACATTTTTAAATAATAAATCAGTAAGTCCATGGGATAATGAATATTTCTTCAAGGCCAGATGAGAGATATACATAGTCACCACATTGGATTCTGCCAACTTTATAACTTGTAAAACTTATTACTAGCAATTGCAATCCAAGCATTAAAGAATGTTAAATATTGTGGAGAATTTATGTGAAAAAAGATGTAAAGTAATAACATTGAAATAATTGCTGCTGTCCCGGCTGGTGGTTAGAGCACTAGCATGTCACCAAAAGGTCACAGGTTTGATTTCCAGTCAAGGGTACATACCTAGGTTGTAGGTTCGATCCCAGGCCATTATTGGGGACATGTGGGAGGTAACGGATCCATGTGTCTCTCCCATGTTGATGTTCCTCTTTCTCTCTTCTTCTCTCTAAAAATCAATGAAAATAATATCATTGGTTTAGGGTTAAAATAATAAATAAATAAATAAATAAATTAATTAATTAATAAATAAGAAATAGTTACCGCTGTTGTCAATCACTAATAAAATTTTGACCTTTTCTTCTACTTTCAAGAAGTAGAGTATATTGTTTAATTACTAGAAAGCCCATAGTCACAGATATAGTCATAGATTATAAATAATTTCTTTGTAATAAAAAAACAATTAATAGATTTTTTTAAAAAAGGAATAAAACATTGTAACAAGGTTCCATCATGTAATTTTGATTAAGTTTTATTCTGACCAAGTCAGTTTTGCCATCATAGAAGTATTTTAGCAGTCTTATTTTGGTGGCCTGCATTGTACATCCAAGCAAAATACTACTAAGTTAACTTTTTAAAAAAAATTTCTTAAAAAAAATAAATTTAAAAAAGCATGGTAATCTTTAAAATTCACTGGATACAGGTAAATCATTCTATAGTGGTACCTCGAGATATGAGTGCCCTAACATAAGAGATTTTTGAGATATGAGCCATCAAGCAAGTGATTTTTGCTTTGAAATAAGAGCAACGTTTCAGATAGGAATAATTCCGGGGATCGGCTGGCTGCATAAGACCCACCAGTTTACCACGACTCAAGCATCTCATAGTTTCCCATGCCTCAAGGTTATGGAACAAGTTAAACTCGTATCTCGAGGTACCACTGTATTTCTAATTGGCTGTGATTTCTCAGCAATTAATGATCATATTTAAAAATATTCAATTCTAGAGTTGAAGGAGAGTATCCAAGAAAAAATAAATTTGAAAAAGGGTCCCTCCCCTCTTATGGTGGATGATCAGACCTTGGAGCTCACTGTGTGGTTTGTGTGGTTGCCAGGGTCAGAGCTGGTGTACTGTCCCTGAAAAAGCAGAAAACAACCTCTAGGGAACAAACAAGCTGCAGCCAGAGGTCAGTGTCAGCACTGAAAGGTGATCACCTGGCAGGTGTGCTGCTCAGGGGCCATGGGTCTACGTGTGTGACTCGGGTAAAGTGCAACCTAATTTCTCACATCCAGATTACTTACCAATAGTGCTGTGGCTGGAAGCAAGACAAGCCCTTCCTTCCTCCCTCTGGCGCCCGCTCCTGAGAAAGCTTACTAGTGTTAGGCTCCTTGTAAAGGAGAAATGCTTTATAGAATTCCATCTTGGCACACAGCAGGCAGTAAGGAGCGAATTGCTGCTGAGAGGTACAGATAATAGATGTGTGTGTGTGTGTGTGTGTGTGTGTGTGTGTGTGTGTGTTAGTTTTTTTTAATACTGGTGTTAAATTAAATTGTTAAATTAAATTTAAAGGGCTTAGGTCCAGGATTACTACAATTATTTAAAACTAGAGACCCGGTGCATGAATTTGCTTAGGCTTTTATATATATATAATTAGAGCTGATTCAGTACCTCTCTAAAAGGAAGTGTCAATCTCAAGTGGAGACTTCATAACTTTTTTCTCCTTTAATCCTTATTAATCTTTTGCTTTTTACATCATGTGCAAAAGAAATATAATAAAACAACCCCAACCCACAAAATGATGATGCTTTTCCCACAAACTGGGCCTTTTTAATTGTGATTTATTCCCTTTTTATCATTTATTCATGAATACTCAATAGTATTTTGAAAGGCTCTGCTGGATCTGGCAGTGTGCTGAGTGATGAGGAGAAATGGGAAATCACTATGTCCTCTGCCCTCAAGGAGTTTATTGCTGTGGTAGAATCATTCCTCTTAGAGAAAGAATCCATTCTCAAGGGAGCTTGGCTGCTGGTTTTTGCTATCAGATAAGGGTAGCATTTGGAGGTGAATATTTAAAAAATCTAATTTTTGCTAGTTTTAAAGAGAAGATGGAGAAAAACAGAAAAACAGAAGAGGGAGTGATTATAAAAAAAAAAAGGACAATTTCAATCTATTATTTTAAAAGTGAACAAGACCAAGAGATTAATTTAGAAATTGCCTCGGGTAAAATTGAAATGATTTTGAGAAAAAATGAGGAATTTTAGGATATTTTACTGAGTATGTGTGTGTTTATGTGTGTGTGTGTGTGTGTGTATTACTTTTGAAAATTAAAAACCAAACCAAAACAAAACAAAACAAAAAAATGATGGTGCC
The DNA here is from genome assembly GCA_004026805.1 of Lasiurus borealis. NCBI lineage: Eukaryota > Metazoa > Chordata > Mammalia > Chiroptera > Vespertilionidae > Lasiurus > Lasiurus borealis. The sequence goes on along the minus strand of PVJN01030609.1, from coordinate 9,150 downwards.
AGTCGCCCAATGTGGAGGAAGGAATAGAAGAGTCACATGAATAAAGATGCATCCAGAAGCATGAACACAGTGATGAAGAAACCTAGGTAACATTATGAGAGTCACAAAATATAAACCCTGACCTAGTTTGGATTATAAAAAAATATTTCCTGGGAGACTTCTGTAAATTGCAGTGGGTTCAGGAGTAAATTAGGCAAAGCTGGAGGAGAATTCTAGGCATAGGAAATAGATAGATAAAAGTAAAAAATTGTTTCTAAATAGAAATGTTAACAAAAAATTATTTTCTGTATTAATTTGCTCTCTGCCATCATAAAAGCTTAATCTCTACAGAGGATAATTATACAATGACTATATAATTAGTGTTATAAGAGAGCAGGGTTTCTCAGCTATACAATCTTAACATTTTTTTATCTTAATCTAGCTTTATAGATGCAACTTATTTTCCATAAAGTAGACATGTGTTTTAAATGTAAAAAAATTAAAACATTAGATTTAAAATGCAATACCAGTCTGCTTTTCTCACATTATGAATTTATTATTTCTAGTTCTCTACCTATTTTCTGTCTTTTTATGTTACATGTCAAATGTAAACTCATTTAAGATAATTTTTTAAAGTTTTATTTTTGAAAATGATACATTATTTTTTCCAAAGGTCATTCTATATATCATTAACCTGTTTTATTTTCTTCAGGCAATCATCAGACAAATTTATTTATTTTTGTTTATCCCCTGCCTCCTGATACTAGGAAAAAAAGTTCCACCAAAACAGTGGCTCTGGTTTTTTACACTATCGTGTTCTGTCACTGAAGGTAGTCCTGGCTCAAGGACATCTGTAAAAGAATGAATGAATGAATGAATGAATGGGTGAATGAATTATATATTGGCAAATATGGATTCTGAATAAAAGTGCCAGGTTTTATTATCACCCTGGTTCTAAGGAGATGTAACTATTTCATATGTATATACAAACAGGATGTCTTTCAGTCCTTATACAAATACATAAATATATAATTTTATTTTAAAATCATATGTTTGCATTTAAATAACTGCTCAGTTCATCAAACTAGAATTTGCAAGTATATAAAAAAATAGAAGCAAAAGAGAATGAAAGTTGTAAAATCAACTTTAAGGCAAGTAAATACCAATCTCATGATTATAAAAGAAAAAGACAGAAAATGTCTCTTTCCCATTGAAGGTAGAAAATAAAACTGTTAAATGAAGCGACTAGTCAACTCATTTATCCATTCTAGTCTATTACTTAAGAGAATCAGAGAACATTTTTATGTTAAACTTGATGTCAGAGTAAAATCATTATACTAAGAGATTCATACAAGATAAAAATGGATAATTTCAGCTTCTGTTAAAAAATGACATGTTCCATTTATTTTTATGGCTTAAAAATGGCATGAACTTATATTTAAAGCAAAATCCCATAAAAACCAATCATGAAAGAATTTTAATAAAAGTAAATTATAAACTTCCATGTAGCTCTTAAAAATACACCAGTTATTACCACATAGCTAGATAACAACCTTAAAAACCATTTTAATTGAACATTTTTATATACATTTTTTGTATCTGTCTGTGTAACTTTGAAGTCAAGCGATATGACATAAAAATTTGAGCATCTTTGGATATTTACTAGTATATTAATCTTTCCAGAATTATCTTTCATTTTTATTTTCTCTTCTTTTGAGATTTTCTTAGAAAATAAATTGGTGAAATAAATTTGTAACTTAGAAAATGCAACCAAAATACAGTTTTATTCTTCACTTATTCCTTATAAAATATGGATATACTTATTATATTCTACAAAAACTCTCAAATTTCAAACAAAAATAATAAATCAAAAATATTTCACACTTTAGTTCATAATTTAACCCAAACAGAAATTGTCATTTTGTTTATCAAAATGGCATATCATTTTACTATGTTTATTAAGTAATCAATTTAGTTTTCTAAACCACATATTTTTAGAAAAAAATACAATTTTTAAAAGACACTATATTATAAGAAATGCTTTATAAAAATTAATTTCTGTAACACTGAATACAGCACTTACTTTGCCTTTGCAAATTATTGTTAACAAGCTCTGAATAAAAGCTAAAGTTTATAATAAAATATCAAATAAATTATTATGCTTAGTAATATTTCAAAATATATAGATTTTGGAATTCTATCTATATTTCCAGGCCACTCTATTTTAATTCAATAACTAAAAATACAAAAATTTAGGCATATGCAGCATTTCTCTACAAATATGTCTGCTTTCTTTTATTTTATATCTCTGTTTCTTTCTCTCTTAGTCCCTCCAGTGGCAAATCCAATTTATAAAAACATTGTTATCTAAGTTTATTTACTCTTAGAGGTGGATATCTGTGTTCTAACTCATTAGATAGGTATGTGATAAGTACATGTATGATTGTTTTTATACAGTATGATTAGCAGTCACATAGTCAGCCTTAAAATAAAGTTAATATGTATAATGCATTTTTTAAGTAGTTAGGCATCCTTTTAACACTCATTTACTTTCTTAAATCGGGACCAGAATTAACAGTCATGAAGCAAAAAAAGGAAGAAATACACCCATACATACTTATGTATTTTTACCCTTATTGTCAACTCCTTTAGACTACAATATTTCCACAAATAAAAATTCCAGCCAAAGTTTCAGTAAGATTAAGTCTGAATATCATATTAACTATATACTGCTCTAGATATCAATTTTGTAAAGGTTCAACTTCTAGTGGAAACATTAAAAATAATGGCTAAGGCCGTGATCTCAAGGGCACTTCTGGCACCAGGGGCATTAAGCAAAGTCTGGAGACATTTGTTGGCCCTAACTGGGGCTGCTACTTGTATCTGATGGGTAGAGGCAAGAGACGCTGACAAAACAAATAACTTTCTGGCTCAAAATGTCAATAGTGCCAAGATTAAGAAACTTGATCTAAATGTCTTTTTCTTTTTTTATTATATTTTTATTGATTTCAGAGGGGAAGGGAGAGGGAGAAAAATAGAAACATCAATGATGAGAGAGAATCATTGACTGGCTGCCTTCTGCATGCCCCAACCTGGGGAAAGAGCTTGGAACCTGGGTATGTGCCCTGACTGGGAATCAAACCATGACCTCCTGGTTCTGGTTTAAAAAAAACCTGGCATTAATCTAATTGTCTCGATCTAATTTAACAGTATGCCATTTTAAGTGGACTAAGTGGCCATTAGATCTAGACATTTATATTACCTTCAAAATTAGGAGAAAAGCAATATTTGGTTTTATATTTGGCAAAATTCACACAGAGATATTGAAAAATTTTCAATGTCACCGAATTGGCTTATTAAAGTGGTGATTTCTGGTAAATATCTGAGTAACTATTTTCCTGAAGTTGATCATAAGGAATAGCAGAGACAATAACTGAAAAAGAACATCCTTTCTATGCTTTCTGGGAAAATAAATGGAATAGCTAAAGATAAATAAATTTCACTAATTGTGTCACCTGTGCTCAAATTCTTGTACAGGTGGGATCCAGCAGGCCAGCCCTGATCTTGATTGGGAAGTGGGGGCAGGCCAGTGGGAGGGGCCTTGGGCAGTTGGCTGGCCAGGTCTGCCCCCTGGTCAAACTCTCAGTGGAACTCCTGGACGAGGGGACAATTTGCATATTAGACTATTATTACATAAGATATTCACTGGGCAGTACTTTATATCCCCATGACTATTATGTTGTGTTACCAATCTGTACTTCTCAGTCCCTTTGCCTTTTCACCCAGTCCCCTAACTCCCTCCCTTCTGACAATTACTTCCTGATTTTTAGATTGCAGAGCACAGTTAAAGTGAAGGGAACCTGTGGCTGCCAGTTGGTGCATCTGCTTTCTCAATCTCAATTTCTGGTGTTGGCCAAATGAAGTGTATATAGGCTAATGTACTGTTATCATGGCGTTATTTAAAATAGAAAAAATATGAACCAACCTGAATATTTCTCAAGAGTGAAGAATGGGTCACTTAGATAAATAAATGTACATTAATAGATAAATCTATTTAAATTAGCTTATTAAAATAAAGTAGATTTGTGTTTGTTGTCCAGGAAAGATGTAATGATAAAAATATTCAGGCATTCATTTTCTTAACAAATATTTATTGAACACTTACCTTATACTTGTTAATGTAACAGATATTAATGATTATACATATATATATATATACACATATACATATATAATGATTATACATATAATCCTTTATATATATATGTAAACATATATACATGTATGTGCTTGTTCTCCTAAATGTAGATCATATTGTGTATATCTGTTACTGATGACATTAGTTAGTAGATGGTCTTAAGCTACAGTGGCAATGAAAGAAATCTGCCAACTATAATTGTAAGTATGTTATAAAAATGCCTTTATGAATTTCTTTCAAAAAACTGTGATCTATTGAACATTTATAATGTGCAAAACATGGTGCTTAATATTTCATATTACTTCCTTTAAATAATCCCTCCCCTGATACAACCCAAAACACTAGGTAAAAAACCTAGCACCTCTTACATAATAGGAAATGATCACCCACTGTACCATACGTTCCCAGTGCATTTGGCTAGTATATGATAGAGCATAAATTTGAAAAAAAAATTATGGAAACTCTGAGTCATTTTTTATAATATTGTATTTTTAAAAAATGTTTTTATTGCTCTGAGAGGGAGAGAAATGGAGAGGGAGAAAAAAATAGAACATCAATGAGAGTAAAACATTAATTGGCTGCCTCCTGCATGCCCTCTACCAGCATGTGCCCTGACCAGGAATCAAATCAGTGACCTCTTGGTCCATAGGTAGACACTCAACCACCGAGCAACATGGGCTGGAAAATACTATACCTATTTCTTTGTCTATTATTTAAGTGAGTACTTTGAAATTGTCTTCCACAAGATTGTTCTTTCAACCTACAATAATATAAGGACATTAATAAGCGCCTTACAGCATTGCTGATTATCTTCATATGATTTTCAGTTTCAGGCTATGTGATTGTATAGTTTAAGCTCTACTGTTGATTTTTTCCTTTTGCAATGCTAGTGTATGACTTTAGCTCTGATTGCCTAGGCATTCACTTCAAAGAAGCACCCACTTCAAAGAAGACTGTCATGAATAAGCCTATAGTCAGTAACAGAACTTAGATGAAAAGCCAGGCCTCCCTCAACATTCTTCTGTTTTAGAGATCTTGGTTGCTTTGATAACTGATCATTTGGGCTGCTTGTTTTGTTCTCCTCTGACTCTTTAAATTCTAGCTCTTATGTTTTAAATTCACCAATAAAGAGGGAGCCCTCAAAACCCTAGGCCTCTCTGTCTCTCTCTCTCTGTCTCCCTCCCTCCACGTGATCTCCCTGTGTGGCCCCATATACTGTGTAATTTCCAGGACTTGTAAGTAATACATGTTTTTTTTTTCAAGTTTCTCTGATGATTGTTGTGGAGAACATCTTGTGCTCATAATAAAAAACACAAAGGCCAGGTCAGCCACAACATTAGTTACCTGTAGGCTGACGCTGGAACAAAATAGTCTCTGTGAACTTTGTCTTCTCACAGCCTGGTGACGAGGAGTGAGCTCACTGTGCATATCCTCACATTTGTTGAGTTAATAGCATGAATTTAGCAGGTACAATTCACAATAACCACATGATAGGCAGTGAAATTCTACTGCTTGCCTTTTACATATGTTTTGTTTGTTATCATATCTTTCTATCATTAAAAAAAAACTTCTTGTTTTGGAACTTCTATTTCACCACTTGGGTGGTAAAATTTTAAACCAAATAAAGAAGTATATTGTAAGCACACAGGTACTTTATTTTTTTAATATGATGTTTTCCATCATTCAAGCTAGCTTTGTCCAGTCTAACAGCACTATGACTCACTTACCTCCTTTCTACCAAATCCTTCCATCTTTCACGTACTGCATGACCACAATTCATCATTAAGCCTTAGCACATTATGTTCCAGTTAGGTCAGTGTCAAATTTTCTTAAGAATAGAGCCTCAAGTCTGTTGACTCTGATAACAGAGTTTTGGTCAAACTAAGGTAACATTTTGACCTCAGTTATATTTCAGCAACATACCCATGTTAGTGTAAGGACCACATCTTCACAAAACCAGATAGGAGACACCATTGCTGACTTCTGGACCTGATGGAGTGATCAACTATCCCCTACCCTGGCCCTGGCCAATCAGAAGAGCCCATAATCTCAGCTCCCTAGCTTCCATGACTAATGATTTTTCCCCTATAAAATCTTTCCCCCATAAGCCATGGATGGGGTGAGTGTGGGTATGGGTGCAGAAGGAGCTGACCTGTAGCTCTGGACTTGGAGTCAATTCCCTAAATAAACCTTTACTAGTTTCTTTGCTGCAAACTCATGTTCATGCTTTATTGGGCTTGTATTCACCCTAGAAAATGAACCTCTTTAGTTTGGTAGGACTCTGTATAATAAAACCCGCAGTGACTATTATGGCAGAACGACTAATGTGCACTGACCACCAGGGGTAGACACTCAATGCAGGAGCTGCCCCCTGGCGGTCAGTGTGCTCCCAGAGGGGGAGCTCCACTCATTCAGAAGCTGGACTCTTGGCTGGTGAGCGCGGCAGTGGTGGCAGGAACCTCTCCCATCTCCTCAGCAGCACTAAGGAACAGCAAGCAGAGCTGTAAAGACCCTGTCACTAAGGAGCAGCTGGCTAGCCGAGCTTAAGGAGTGAGTAGGTGGGTGGTAAAGAGTGAGAGATCTTGGATTTCATGAGGAATGTCCACCAAGGGGTCCCAGACTGTGAGAAGGTGCAGGTCGGGCTGATCGCACCCTGCCTCCAGAATTCCATGCACCAGGCCTCTAGTATCACAATAACCTCAGAGGCCAATTATATAACTTTACAACAATATCTCAAGGTCCTTACAAAGAATTCTTGTTAAGAGCAATAGATAGGCTATGTGAATCTAAGGGATAAATGAACATATGCATCCTGAACATACACATTCTGGTAAAGATTTGTTTATCTTTTCTCTGCAACTTCTAATTAGGTTTCTTGTTCCAAATTGTGCAGTTCTTGTGAAGTCATATCATTTCAAAGAAAGTTAATGATTGAAAGTTACCATCTTCTTAGCTAAGTGATTGATGTTAGATAATTACATTATGAAAGGTAGAGGCTAACTAGTATAACACTCTTTCTGAACAAAGCATCAGAATGTTACTTTCCAAGTGTTATTCACACTCTGGTTTGTATCTATGGCTCCATATAGGGAAAGAACAAAGGTGACAGTGATATATGAAGAATGTTAGTGTTAAATGTGAATGTAGTTATATTCCCCCCTAATCTAGTAATAATGATAAATACATTAGTGCAGCTTGAAGACAAATGCAACTTGATGGACTTCAAGTTTAAAACAGAGAAAAATAATTGTTATGAATTTCATGCTCAACCAGAAAGTGATTATTAATACAATTAATTAAATGGGAGTTATCTCTTTTCCAGAACAGTGCAATTTAAGATCTCATATGTTAAAGTACACATTATGCTACATTATTGGAATTCAACACAGAAAAAAATGAGTGTCCTTCTTCAAAGTAGAAATGTGACATCTATCAGGTGAGAGAGAATCAATGCAATGGCTATAACCCTTCGTGCAAATACTTTATATAAACTATGAGTAAAGACATATCAGAGAAGGTGCTATATGAGCTGAAATAGCATGGACCAATTGGATTTGGTCAAACTAAGAAGGAAAAAAAAGTAATTTCAGTCAGAACAAAGAGCATAAAAGAATCTGGCATGGTGAAACTACATGAAATATTCACATAATTTGCAGCCCAGTGCAGCTAACTTGGAGAGTGGGAAACCAAACTCAAGGTTGATTGGAGATACAATAAAATTACCAGTTCCATTTTTGAAAGATAACTGGCAGCAATTGAGCATGGAGGTGGCTATGGGAACAAAGATCAAAGATTATTTTTTAATCTATTACCAGGAGCTAAATGAGAGAGGATGAAAGAGCTGGTAAAAGTGTCGTGGAGACTGAAGTGGGTTGGGGGGCCAGAGAAAGATCCAGAAATGTGTGGAGATAAGTTCAACATCAAGGTATTCTGCTTCATGGAGACATTTAAGAAGGAGACATATAAATTTCAGTTTTAAAAGTGTGTGGTGGCCTTGGCCAGTGTGGCTCAGTTGGTTGGGTGTTGTCCCATGGTTCAATTCCCAGTGAGGAGCATGCAGGGGGAAGCCCCTCACAGTGATGTTTTTCTTTCTCCCTCTTTCTCCTTCTCTCTCTAAAAATCAATGAAAATATTTAAAAAATAGTGTGTGACGCTTTATGAACTTGCATTTATTTTATTTACAACAATTCTGTGAGATAGTCAACATCATTCCTGACTTGTAGATCAAACAACTGAAACCCTGATATCAAAATTTATTCTATTTCACAAAATGATTCAAATCTATTAAAAAGAAACAAAAAACCCAAATAGAGTCACTTATGCTAGTCAAACCAAGACTTAATACCTAATTAATTGTGGTTGTAATCTTCCCCAGTAATAGAATCTTAACTGCTCAGTGTAGAATTCTAGGCTAGCACCAATGAGGTAATCCTTCATCCCAAAAGAAGATGTGGTTATCTGCCACATAGACCCTTCCATGCCTCATAGTTATTATGTTACCTAAACTTAAAATAATATTTTTGTTGTTTATAACTTTTTTATTATAAATATTTTAAAATAATTAAGAATTAACATAAAAAAGAATTTGTGGCATATATTATTTTTCAATCATCACTAAAGAAAACAATGTCTATTAATAAATATGTGAGGAAGTGAATATCATCATACATTTGATGGAAGTATGAAATTGTCCATCCATTTTGGGCAGGAAATAAAATTGTCTATACAAAGAAAATGCATCAGTTTTGTTCTGGCATTTTAAAAATATATTTGACTGATTTTTTTTTTTTTTACAGAGAGGAAGGGATAGGGATAGAGAGCTAGAAACATCGATGAGAGAGACATCGATCAGCCGCCTCCTGCACACCCCGTACTGGGGATGTGCCCGCAACCAAGATACATGCCCTTGACCTGAATCAAACCTGGGACCTTTCAGTCTGCAGGCCAACACTCTATCCACTGAGCCAAACCGA